>VZRH01005100.1:401138-444423 GCA_013397555.1 Urocynchramus pylzowi | reverse complement strand
TTTTTTTTTTTTTTTTTTTCCTGTTTCTCTTCCATGTACTTTCATATGTTTGCCCAGGTAAGCCTCCTACTCTTGACTTGCAGGTTTTCCCCTTTATATGAATTCTAAATGCAATCATTTGCTTGTTATGATGGTGCTGAAAACACTGGGAACATTTAGATTAGTTTTTTTGTGGCATGGACACAACTAATCCCCCCCTTATCATCATCTCTTAATCTGCTGCAGCATCTTAGGCCACTTGATGCAAAAGGTAAGAAATGAAAGGACCTTTCCTAACCTGCTCAGAAGAAACAGATCTATAATATGATGAGGCACTTCTAGTCTAGCTGCCTTATCCATCCCAAGACTTCTGCTCTATAGTTCACACAAGGTTTTAGTATGGTACTAGTGGTAGTATTTATATTTTCTTTTCTCCATCTCATCCTGTAGATGCTTTCCCTCTTCAGTATGTTATTCTTCAATCTCTACTAAAATTTTAAGAATGCTGTTAAGCATGCTGTTAACAAATTGAATTTTAAGTTATCTCAATTAGTATTTAAAGATGCCACAATATCTGTTTACAGGAAATAGCCATAGTTGTTCTGCTCAGCAAGGGGAGGCTAAAATGGCCTATGCTGCAGTGCATCTTCAGAGGTGCAGCAACATACAAATTCAAAACTCATTAGAAAGAACATTTGAGGGAGAGGCCAAAGGATACTTCAGATTTTCTCTTTGGTTTTCTCCATATACAAATTTCATAGCAGTCAATGGTCCTTATCAAAGACATGCAGGTACAACAAATTTGTTTCCAGGTACCTGGAGCTAGGTAGAAGAAAAGAAAAGTGTGGATTGTCATCACCATACAAAAGAGAATCAAAGAAAATCCCCAAAATTAATCAGTTCGCAAGTCAGCTAGAAGCTCTCCTTATTTTAGATTCTAGGCAGGTCATAATTTTAAAAATTAATTTACTACTAAGTTCCACTCTGAAAAAAATATGCCACCTTGTAGATAGTAAAACACTACTAAAAATAATCAGTGATTAAATGCTGAATCTTTCAGTAAAGGATAAAATTTTCAGAAAAACATTTTCAGAAAAACCCCAACAAAACACAAACAAATAAACAAACAAAAACCCCCAACAAACAAAAACCCCAAAACAAACCCCTGATAAAGTACTGCTGAATGCATTTGGAAAATAGAACTCTTCTTTTCATATCCTGTTGTATGTGTTCAGTGTTGTCAAATCTAAAAAAAACCCCTCTTACTCAGTTTCTTAGTTTCAGCACTAATCAAGATTGTAAAAAGACAAATTAGAGAAATAACACTGCTGATTAGAACTAACTTTAAATCTCCAATCTTTCTATTAATTTAGTTTCTAAAATAACCAGGCTTACTCAGTGTCATTATTTAATTTTTGAATCTTGGGTTGGATACTTCTGTCAAAGAAGCAGCAAAACCACAATCTAGTTTGTTAGGAAGTTTGGAATGTGGAAGTGCATATGAAAGCATGAAAGTAATGTTCTAATTTTTGTGATCAAAAGGCATAGAATTATTATTATGAAAGGTGATAAAAATTAGGAAGATCAGGCATACTGCTGTGGTCCCCACATCACAAGTACAGTCACAGTCCAGGTCACTCAGTCTCTCTAAGGTGAATGGTTATGTTTAAGGTTTAAACACATTAAAAGTAGAAAAGGTCTTAGGTTTCCTTTCTAGCCAATGAAAACATAGGTGTCCTTCTGAAGGTCTTTGGAGTTATTCTTTCCACCTATTTTAGTCACAGAAAATGCAGGCAGATATGACTCTCTACACAGGGATCAAAGTCACCTCCTTCTTTAATGTCCAAGTTGCTTATTTTAGGAGTGATGTTTCTCTAAAACAGTAGGTAAAAATTATCTTTCTAAGGGAAATGGGGTGAATGCAGCCATGGCCTTCCCCATGTGTACATGTTATAGCAACAGTTGTACTTTCTTGTTCCCTCAGAGTACTGCTTGCTTTAAAGGCAAGAAGGCAGCAATGGTCCTGCCAGGTTCAGGACTAATGTAACGGGACAAGACATGCTTGTGTTCTGTGAATCTCCAGAAAAACCCACAGTAAAATATTACTGTAAGCAGAGGAGCTCTGTCTTTGCCATGAGTGCAATGTGTTGTGAAATACTTGCTGAGGCTTTACAGTTGATAGTGCAGTCTGTAGGATAATAAATGCCAAACTGAGTCAGGGTGGCATATGTCAGGCACTGATGTGAAATCACAGCAGATCTTTCCAAAAGTTTAACTATGTCTTCAGAAAAAGAACCAAATTGAAAAATAAGGATATGAAATATGTTTACTATGAACCATAAAAACAACATGAACAACGTTTTCAAAGCTTAAAAAAAGTTTGCGCTAAATTCATTTGGGAAATTGATAGCATAAAATTACCCATCTGTTTTTATTTGATACCAATTGCTAAAGTAAGCTGAATTTGATCATTCACTTTCATATTTACTATTCCTCTGGGTGCAAATCTTTTCTCATTTTCACTAGGCTCAAATTTTGCAATATCATGTTGTTAAGAAAACGGAATCCTCAGGATTAAAAAAAAAAAAAAAGTGAAATAAAGAAACCTCCAAACCAACTGTCCTTCCATGTATAGAAATCTATTTTTTTTTCCTTCCAAGTCTGTATTCCATTCCTGCATAAACTTTAAGAATCTTTAAAAGTATGTTCAAAATTATGTGAAGGGTAAAATTATGAAGTTCCCGCTTGGAAGAAAGTGGCTTAAATTCTATCCAATTATTTGCCATGGCAACCAGCTAAACACAAAAGGGCTGGAATGGATGTAGAGTACTGCCTCTATAATCATCACTGTATGTCCTTCAAATCATGGATATGCAGCACCACTATCCCAATCTACTTCAGGGCCATAAACCTACACGGTAATTATATGCTTTGGAACACTTCACTTAAGTGCACCAATAATATAGTGAGTGAACATGTTCTTTAATTCTGCACCTGTAAATGGAGAAAAAAATAAAGAAATATTTCTATCAGAAAAATGGGGGGGAAAAAGTAAATTAGATCATTACATCATTTTTAACTACTTTCTGATATATCAAGTTCCCACAAATTGCTAATCTTAAATTAGCTGTTAATAATCAACAAGTAAAATTGCTGGCTAAGTGTCCCTTTCAGAGCTATGATATGTTTATAAAATGAATAAAAATAAGAAATTCCAGATAAAGGACTTCATCCCATCAATTGTTTCTTTGCCATGGGGCTTGCTGCCTTTCCACCAGTGGATTTCTATTACTGAATTTCCATGAGTTTGCAGGGTAGTAATTTTGCAGCTCAGACTGGTGATTTGCAGAACCTGGCTCCAGGCACTGACACACATAGGGTCCGTCTTGACCTTCTACCATGTAAGTTTCTATGGTTAAGGGCTATGAGGGAGGAGGTAAAAAATGCCATTTGCCTTTCAAATGTGTTCTGGGCAATTTGGGCCTAGATTGCAGACCAGGAGATGCAAGTTCCTTTCTGGTTCTGTTACTGAGCTGTTAAAGCTTAGCCTTTGAATGCCTGTTTGCCCTCCTGCTTTCCCCCAGCTCAGTGTTTGGCTTGTGAATGCAATGGAGCAGGAACTGTCTCTTATTTTCTATTTGTACAGTGCTTTGAACAATGGATCTCCACTATGCCTGTCTGCAGGTGCTAATACAAAATATGGTCAAGATAAACTCAGGTCACCTTTGAAGTTTGTTGCTTCTATTTCAGGTCTGTCAAAGGCTTGTGTGTCCTGGTCTATTTTTTCAAACTGTATTAGCTGGCTCATAAAAAAATACTATTTGTCTCCATGAATCTTGTATTCTTTGATTTTAAACAGCTATAATGATGGTAATAGTTATTAATGATAATTTCTAATATCATTAATGCTACAACTACATCTAATAATATTTTGCTAAATATTATATGCCACATGGTTTTTGGAAGTCAGTTCTGATTAAACATTTGAGTCTAAGGGTAACCACAATGTGTCCAATTTGGACATACATATCTTCTATGAGCAACCATACATTTGTATTTGTAATTTTTTTTCAGACAGTGAAAGGGAGCAGCCAACCGCACACAGGGTGGAGCTGATGTGACTGAATGATTCCACAGGACATCAAGGCAATTTAACAGAATTAAAAGATAAAACTAAACTAAAATCCCCTTGATCTTCTAAGACTCATTAATCATACCCTAGATGTTGCAGCGCTCATACAAACTTCTAAAAATGCTTTTCACTCCAGTGAGCCAACTCTTGTGTCAGGATTTTGTATTTTAGATTATATATTTAACAGTTGCAACTACTGAACTGATAAGATTTAGTAGAGACTCAAGATTTAAAAACACTTAGATGCATAAACCTCACAGTTCTGCAAAAATATTGAAACTGTGAAACAAGTGTCCTTTAAAATGAAAAATATAGATAGCAGATGAAAAGAATCTGGCAAATATGATAAAGAACACTACAAGAAACTTCATTCCTTCTAATCAGATATCTTGATTTCTGAGAACTAACTTTCAGATTTTGCACACTTTAAATTATTGATAGCAGTACTTAACATATTTAGAAAGAAAAATAATCAGATAATCTGGGACAATTCTCATCTGTGCATCTCTCCTACATAAATTATAAGGTGTAAGAAAATGCCACGGCTTATTCATTCCTCCTGAACACAATAAATGTCTGTTAATGCTGGTCCTTATGTGTAAAGCTCCTCCAAAATAAAGACCTTTATTTCTCTAACAAAATAAGTCCTCTGCCAAAAATATTCTAATTATTTTCTTAGATTGTTAAAAATTTCCCATTTATGATACAACAGAAGACATAAAAGTTTTAATACACATGAATATTACAGCCATTGCTTTACTTTTAAAAGGCTTTTTAAATTAAAAAAAAAATGTGTATTACTTGATAGTATATTGTTCAGAGCTATTTCACAATTAAAAATTGCTGAAGGTGGACCAGTGATGCAGTTGGATGCATATTTTACCTAGCATAAACTGTGATAAGATGTGTTTTCTGTGGCTGTCACACAATACATATTGTGTATGAGGAAAACCATTAGAGTTTTATGAGGCAATTTGAACTGCCTGTAAAACTGCTGAGGGCAAAACAAGTTGGATTTTTAACAACAGAGTCAAACAGAGTATGTGGTGCTTTCACTGACAATTGTCATTGTTCCATATAAAAATGGGATCTGTTTTTCAGATGTGAAATAAAAATCAAACATCAAACAATTATGATATGCACTCTATTTGTTGCAAAGCTTGATCTCCAAGACTTTTTTACAGGAAGTACTTCCATGTGGTTTCCAGAAAAAAAAAAATGAACCAAAGAAAGCAAAGTTCAGGTAAAATCTGTCTTACCTATAAAAAGGTAAAATGGAAGCATCATTTTTTCTATTCAAATACTTGCAAACTAATAGTTGTAGAGCCCCTGTAGTAATCACCATAGCAATTACATAGAAATTATGTCACAGACATTCGTCACTTTATTCTGAGGAATCTTAAGACATTGTGCAAGCCACATTTCCATAAAGTCATTGAGCAAGAAGGTCTTTCTTAATTGTATTACCAAAACAAATGGTGTGGTTTTGTGTGTTCTCAAAAATCACATCCCCAAGTTCCTTGGGTTACAATAAGACTTCATTCCTTCTGTCCTATATAACAGGCATGTGATCCTTCCTAATAACCTTTATAATTTCTTTACACAATGGCTCCCTTTCATACACTCACTGATTTGTTATTTTCCCTTTGCCAGGAGTCAGCCTTGGCAGGCTTTTCACCTCACACCAGTGCTTACATTCATGGTGTGGTTGGCATTGTGATTTCTGCAGAGCCATGAACCCACGGAGAATGGGTGCCTCTCAGTAGCTCCTGATCTGGACCAGGTGGTTGGGTTCGTCTCCAGCACTCAGAAATTTAAGTAGTTGTCTCTGGAGCAGGGGCAAAGCACAGGGTGGATGCTCATGCACCTCCTAGCTCTCATTGTGTCACAGAGCAGGGATGACAGCAGTCATCCCTTTGAACCACTCAGGCAAGCTGTGATTGAGAGGTTTCATCCGTGACATTTAACTTTATTGCCTCATCAGAAAAATGCTTAAAAATACAAATTACTGTTAAAAAATCCCATTGACTGAGGATGTGGCTCAACAAAAGTTTTGTTTTGTATTCCCTGTTTTCACTTACTTGTGTAGAATTCACCAGTAAGTTCCTCGTAACTACTTCCATTTATATCACTATAATGATGGCCACAACAGACACAGTAGGGAACTGCTGAAGTTTTTCTAAGCAGTAATATTAAAGTGTATGAAACACATGGGTATATTTGTAAAACACACACATAAGAAAAGATTACTCCAGTAAGAAAAGATTACTCCCGTAAAGAAAAGATTCTACTCCAGTCTTCCAGGGTTTTTTTTGTTGTTGTAAGCCAGTGAATATTTATGAATTATTTCTTTCTGTAAAAAAGTTATCACTTAGTTATGTTAATATCTGAAGATGGAAGGGTGGGAGGTAGGAATGGCTAAAAATCTTTAAAGAGCATTGTTTCTGTAAGACTTTCATATCTTTTCATGACCAAAATTATTATCTCTATTTTCAAAATTATTATCTCTCTTATTTCAGGGTCTGTGTCTAATTGGTGTTTGTGGGTGACATGACTCCTACTATATTGCTTTTATGATTTTAGACACATGGAAATAAATTTCTGTCCACCACTTACAAATTTCAGCCATTTTGTGTAATGTAACATCCATCCAGACCAGTTGGCCTTGGATATTTATACATTTTTGTTGTTGTTGTTTATCTGGTAGTGTAACTATTTATTGATACAATAACTTGAAAGGAAAATGTTAGCCTGCTTCTTCTTTTTCATGACCAAAACCTAAATCTCAAAAATTCATATAAAATTATAAATTTTTACATTATTTCAAAAAAGGGAAAACATTTATTAGTTCTTGTTATCAAACCCCATGGTTTTAATTTATTTCAAAGGAATAATAAATGTAGCAGAGTAGGGCAAAAGATTTAATTCTCATCTGGTATAAATACATAATCTTGCAGCAAGACATGATGAGTTTTCACCTTCTGTGGATTCTCAGACATGAATTGTAAACCACTGCAACAGGAAAGTTTGCTGCAGGAGCACCAGCAGACTCTTGGCTGTGAAAATACAAATGATGCTTCTGTAGCAGACAATTAAAGATATGCACAGCAGGGAAGGAGAGGTAATGTTTGAGATCCACTGTCCAAATGATCATAAATTCTAAGCTCTTTGCACTCTAGGACAGTAATTGATAATATTAAAGTAAGGTAACTATTAATAATTGCCAGATGACTTAATTTGCGTACGTCTGTAATCTTAATTACAATCTCAGCAAGAATGTCACCTTTTGAACAGACAGATGAATAAAGAATGAAAGATCAGGTCTATAGGAACTATCTCTTGGTGTCATCTAGTGGTTACATTCCCATACTGCAAAAAGAAAATTGTGTGTGCAGTTTTGTTTATGTATGTATATCTCCATATATCTATATATAAAAAAACCCAAGTGAACACCCACACGAGCATACAATATGTTTGTTTCTGACTGAGTGGAGTAAAGGGAGCTGCCATTTTTAGCAGACAAGGCAAGAGTAGCCTTTCTCTGCTCTTCACCCAGGCCTTTTTGCTGTGTCTTCTTATGAGGTCAAGACACATCGACAGAGATCTCAGTTAGCATACACTGGTGTGAAGGTGCTGTCTGCTGCCCCTTTTAGCCTGCTTGACTGAGTGACTGGGTGTTGTTAGAGAGCATCCTCTGCCAACACACGAGGTATTTCCTCACGGGTGACTGACTAGCACTAAGGGGATGCTGACAGATTGAAGAGACATGCCACAAATCTGATTGCACATGGCACTGGAGGAAGACAGAGCAAAAAAGGAGCATCCCCTGTCCCTCCTGCCAGCTCTGTCTGCCTCTCCCTGCTTGAGAAGGGAATAGTATGGCAGACACTGAAACAGGCAGCACTGCAAGAAATGCACTGCCATGGGGGTGCTGAAGTGACACTGAAAATAAAACAGAAAAAATTTAATATAGTTTTTAGCTTTTAATATAACTCTACTGGTAACAGGAAAGGCAGTAAACCTATGGATAGGGTGAAAATAGATAAAAACCCACAAATTTTGCTAGACATACCACTCCGAAATGTACCTGATATGCAAGTTTGCAAGTCCTTTCTCAAGAAAAATAGAGCTTAGCACCAGTGAATTGTCCATAACTATTTCATAAGGACTGTAACTTGTTTTGTTGCAGCAGGGAAGGGAAATTTGTACTCGATAAAAAAATTTATTCAGAAAGGAAAAGTCTGGAGTAGGCTTTAGCCCTTGGTAAGGAAACTTAGTTTGTATTTCCTTTATTCTAAGCCAAGATTCCAAAAATTTTCACAGATTTTTTAACAAGTGACCTGATATTCATAAAAATGTTGAGTACAGTGGTACGCAATAGTTTTTTCGTGGGGTTTACTAAATGTTAAACCATTCAGAAAAATACTTTGGATATTGATAAAATCTAACTTTTATTTGAGTTTAGCCATCTTGCCAGTATTTTGCTCAGTTAGTTAAGATCAGTATGTGAGTACCATCACCCATAACTAAAAAAATTGATCAACCTTGGTCCAACCTGAGTAAAATAGTTAAACAAAAAAAGCATATAAATGAACTAAAATCCCAATATTAACTACACATAGTTTTCAAAAAGTGTTCTGATTATGGAAAATGGGAATAAGGAAATAACAGTTTGTTTGAAAATTTGTAAAAATTATTTTTCAATTTCAATTGGACCCATGGGAAGGTATACACAGAATCATGTTCCTTGTCTCTCCTTCCTGGCAGGGAAAAAGAAGCAAATACTGAGGAATATAATCTTGGAGAGATTTTCATGCTGGGTGACAAGATGGATTCAGCACCAAGAAAGTCTGTCTACCTCCCAAAGAGTTCTGGAGCCAGGTCTAGATATAAATATGAAAGCATGAAGACAGTCACATTATGCTCCAGCAGACAAAGAGACTCTAAGGCACCACTGACAGAGCAGCGCTGAAAAGCACCAAAGTGCTCGAGACCCCATCCATCCTTCTTCTCACACAGCTACTGGGGTAGCTACTGCCATAGACACAAGACTTGCCAGTCTAGCACTGGAGCCTTCTAGACTTGCTAAACACAACGTCTGAATCCCTGCATCTGTACTTGTAGGTTTTCCTTCAATTTTAGCATTTCACTGGCTCATAAGAAGCCTCACTTCAGGCTGGAGCTCAGTAACATTATGCATGGCACACACATCGAGCATCTAGAGACTTTTAAAAAATTCAGCCCGAAATGCTTTTACATTTTAAACCTGATTAGAAATAACTCATTCAGATGGATGTTATGCAAGGGCACTAAAATATTTACTGCGCTGTATAAAAATAACTGCTCCAAATACTGAATTTTAGCTGTAGGTAGAGAGGGAAATTGTCCAACTAAGCCAGCAAAGAAATTAGAAAGAAGAAGACAAATTATACAATTACATATCCTTTATCAGGCTGATTGAAATTCACCTGTAAGAATATTTTTCGCCCTGTTAAGGTTACCTCATGAATTGTCACTGATATCTTGACTACAGTAAATTATTCAAGCAAGAGTTTCTCTTTTGGCTTGAGTAAACGGTGGGAACCAATATATTTTTATATATGCACAGACAGAAGCAGTCCCTTATTGCTTTCATCTTCTAGACTTTTTTTGAATTGGGGATTATAGCAACAACATTAAATCTCTTGAACATAAAAAAAAACCAATTCAATGTTATCAGAATGGACTTCAATATTTCTCTTCCTTTTTTTCTGGCATATATTCATTGTATCTTTGAAGTGATATTTGCTATAAATATTAAGGCAAAAAGGTTGCTGCAGTTTCCTGTGTGTGCTAACCTTTGTGTGTGCTTCAATGAGTCCTGTGCTCCCCAGTCAAAAGGAAACCTCAAGATCCTCCACAGAACTTGTGACTAGGCTGGGAACAGCATGCTGAGAGAACCTGCCCCACCAAGGGCACACAGAGATTGCCTTTCCTTGTGGTTTTGATATGGTACCCAAACTGCATTTTAGTTTTGTGAACAGTACATTTAATCTCACGCTAGATTTAAAAATAATTCATGAAGCATTTTAAATCGATAAGTTGCATACAAACTGTACTTATTGTTCTAAACTGTCCACAGCTATAGCTAGGTATTGACATACATTTTTTTAAACAACTTCAGCAATTTCTTTCCCATGTGTCAATATCACATCCTGGTGTCTTATAAATGTTAATAGAATTTCTTTATGAAAATGAACCTAAAACTGAGACTTGGTAATTTGATTGCAAAGTCAAAATTATAAAATATGTCCAAAGAGTTGCCAAGAATAATAGGATTAAAATCTTGATTTAGCTTTTATTTCTGGCTACTTAATCCTTGATAAAGCAGTTTCATTCAGTTTATTCTGAAGGAATGAACTGAAACTAGGTAGGACAACACATTCTTCATGTGCCTGAACCTGAGACTGAAGATGAGAGCAACAGTCAGGAAAGTCTGAGGTAACAGGAATTTACAACACAAGATACATAGCAGTGAAAAGATGGAAATAAGGAAGTTACTTTAAAAAAATCTCAAAATCTTCTGTATGATGATTGAAGAAAAAACCTTTTACAGTGAAGACCCCTAGATTTTTATCAAATAATGACAGTAACAGAAGTCACATTAAGTAAATACATACACACAGTTTGTTACTATTCATTACTAGCAATAGTGTTTCACTCAGAAAAATATATTATATACACGAGCAGAATATTCACCACCTGCTATAATTGTTTTATCTTCTTTTTTAATTCCAGCATGCTTTTACAAGTAGATTGTACATAGTTTAAAGCCAATGATTTTTTGTTGTTGCTGCATGTGGGAAATTTGCAGAACTATTTAAACTGTATATAAACAGGTTTTTTCTTTCTATGTGCATGCAAACTAATTTTATCTCATAAAATGCCATTAAGAGGCAAAATTTGGTCACTAACTGCCATTTATATGATGTAACATGCTGTTTTACTTTGACAAGTTACAGCCTTAATCAAATTTGTGTAGAAAAAAATATTACAGAGAAAAATAGGAGAGTAAGACTTTGGATTTATTTTAAGGAAATGGAACACATTTCTGATAGAGAGATCTTGTAATTTTCTAGTCTTAGGACTTAGAAACTTTGACAAAAAATGTGATCTGTTAATAGCAGGACTCAAAAAGTGCCTAAAATACAAAACCAACTAATTCTGTAATTATTGTAATTGAAGACATGACATTTCTCCTAATCTGAGACCCAACGATACCCGCAACAAATCCAGTAAAATTTCCTAATCTGTCTGACTGGAAGAAATATATTATTTGTTCTCTTTGCTGCTCCTCTGCTTTCCTCCACTCTTTAATGCACCAGTTCCAAAAGGGTTTTTTTTTACTGCACTTCCCAAATAGAAAATTAGGTTAAAGGAACTCTACTTCTTTCTAAAGGTAAATTGCATTAAGTGCTGACCCAGAGGCAATGTGATATAATAAGAATACTTTTTGTAACTTTTCTGCTGTGTAGTCATAACCTGATTTTTCTCTAAACACAGAGAAACCAAGGTTATAACTCAGGAACTTGAAGTACTTACAACCTTTTTTTTTTGGTCAAATTTAACATTGCAGTGTAGAGATAGAAAATGGCTGTATATGGTCCACTCTTTCCCGTGATGTTTAGCACCTTCTTATGTGATTAATCTCACTGGAAGAAAAAAAGAGATATGTTTCTATTTCCCACTTTAAAAATGAAACTGAACTCTATAGAACATCTCATCATAAATATTGTAGAGAGGATACCTTTAAAGCTTCATTCAGGGTAGCAAAGATCTCTGCTGGTTTAGGTGCTTTGGATGCTTCTTTAAAGAAGTTGATTTCTGCCTCGTGACATCCAAAACAGGCATATAGTAGGTGCTGAAAGTTTTACAGCATTGTGTATGCTCAAAAAGGCCTATTAAATCAGAAGTGCACAATTATGAACAGCAAAATTCAAAACACAGATAATATATTTGCAGTTCTGGTCATACAACAGAATCTTCAGAAGTGCTATTGTATATTCCTCTTTATGATTTCTGATGATATATTATATATAATACTAATGAGCAACAATAGCTACTCCTTACTCCAATAGGGTTATCCCAGTTAAAAAGACTTTTTAAATTGAATTCACTATATCAAGTTTTCTAATTCAAAAATAATGCCAGATGAAATTTTAGGTTAAAACCTGGAGGATTAATCAAAGTACACTGACTAAAAATATTTTTTGTTTGGGGATTATTTTCTGATAATTCATTAGCTTTGTATCAATGTAGAAAAATTATATAAAAATTCTCACTATATAAATTATTTGGTAGACTCATTTGTCCATGCTGAAGCTAATCTTATTGTGCTTTACAAGCATAGCAGCTAAAGTGGAATTTTGTTGCTTATTTAATATTTTTTTTCCCTAGGAATATTACTCCTAAATGAATGTGTCTCAAAATGTGTTAAAATTTTCTCTTGCTCCATTTATCTCTGCTTTTGTATTTCTTGCATGCAGCATGCTGTTCTACTGAAGGAAATAGGCACACATTTTTTATTTTGACATGTAGGTCTTCTCACCAGTTGGTATCCTTTGGTCTGCGCTTGATTGATTAAAGTTCAGGTGTAGGAGGGGCTTGCAGCTGCCACCCAAACCTTTATATTTTAGTAGAAAGTTCATCTAAATTCTTTGGACTTGACTGTCTCTGCATGTTTTGTAGGTCCTTAATCTCTCACATTTGAAAAAAATTTGTTAAAAAGCCATTAAAACAAATTTCCTTATGTTTTGCAGTAAGTTAGTAAGGGACAGGTATCAACACAGTAATTCTTCTCATGGATTCACATTTCTAGAAAAGTTGCTCATAATCAGTACCGGAGCAGCCACCACCAGTGTCCAAATTCAATCTAAGCTATAGAATATAGTTTCATATCTTGTCACTTATGAAATCCACATACATAAAAGCAACAATCTCTATTCAAGTGCATCACCAAAATTTTGATTTTTTTTTCTGACCATAAGCATACTCACTTATTGCTGCAATCATAATCTTTCCTCCACTACCTTCATCAGCTGAATCTACAATGATGTTCTAGAGCTATGTATAGCACATATACAAGACAAAAGTTTAAAAGTATTCCAGTTAATAAATTCCAGCATGGGAAGACCAGAAAACTGAATTATACTCCCTTTTGTTTGCATTAAGGATAAATCTGATCAAGTAAATTATCTGGGCCATTAATTTGATAAACCAAAATTAGCACATATCACATCCAAGTATAATTCAGACTTTTCACTAAATAGTATTAATGCTTAATTATCTTGAATTATAAAAAATGCATAGTGTCTTTTGAAAAAAAAGGGTATCTCTCTATATATGCATATATCCCATTTATATACACAGAGAGTGAGAGATATCAATGTGGAATCATATATTAGTAATACTATTATTTAAAAAGTTTGAAAATGTCACAGAATGACAGAATAGATTCTATCCCCTCAGACACTTACAGGCATGGATGATGTCCTTTCTCAGCAGTCTCTTCTCAAAGCTGAACAGGCCCAGCTCCCACAGTCTTTCCTTAAGGGAGACATGTTCCAGTTCCTTCATCATCTTTGTCACCTTCTACTGGACCCACTCCAGGATTTCCATCTCTCTCGTACTGGAGAGCTCTGAACTGGGCATAGCATTCCAGATGTGCCTCACCAGGGCTGAGTAGAGGGGCAGGATCATTTCCCTCAGCCCCACCTTGCCTCAGGTTGTCCATGCTCTTCCTGATGCAACCCAAGGTGTTTTGGTCCCAAGGACACACTGCTGGCTCACGGACAGCTTGTTACCCACCAGGACCCCCAGGTTCTTCTCTGCAACAGATCAGCACCCAGCCTGTGCTGTGCCTGGGGGTTTTCCTCTCCATGTGAGGGACCCTGCACTTGCCTCTGTTGAATTTCAGATTGTTCTTTGCCCATTTCCCCAACCTATTGAGGTCTTTCAAGAATGTGAAAAAACATGTGGTTGGTCCAATCTTTAGACAAAGACAGTGAAGATATTTTGGGGCTCTTTCCTCCTTACATAATATAGAGCTCAATCCTCTTCTAACTAATGATAGATTGTTGGGTTTTGGTTTTTTTTTACCTAACAAACAGTAGTGAATTTCTAAAATTATTCTTAATCTGCACTTATACAATCAGAAAGAATCAAACACACAAAATGAACACAATAACAAAGTTAAGAATTTCCAAAGTAAAGAGTTTCAGAATTTTGTCACAGACACTATACACACAGAATTTTTTTTCCAGACCATTTTGCATTAAATTTCTTAACATTCTAAAAGAATTTTTTTGTGATCCCCAGTGATAAAACCGTGCAATATTGGCTCAATTTTCTTGAGCCTAGAGTCATAGTCTTGATCATTGAGTGACAGTATTTGATGAAAATTAGAATGCTAATGAGCATTATTACCACACAGACCTACAGCTTCTATAATAATGTAGACAAAGAATTTTTTTATAGTGAATCACTGAGCAGTCATGGCTAAAGAACTCCATCATGTCCTTTCCCTGACAAATATTATTAGTGCTAAGTTAAAAGTTTGGCTGCTGTCACTGTGACCTTAGCTGACCCCTTAATTTCCTGAGTTCAAGTCCAATTAACCTTTGGGAAGAAGCACAACTGCTCTAACCAGACAAGTCAATAGAATCCAATAGTAATCATTTCATTTTCTGGTTTGTCAAAGGGCAGTGGTCCCACCTCAACCGTTTCACACAAAGGTGGTAATTTATCAATGTTTAGAATGATCTGTACTGGACCATACCCAGCCCTCTCTCAAGTGCACTAATCAATTAAACAGGCTGTATCTCAGTCATGCCACCCTGTGTGCTGCCACAGAAGAAGGCGCCAGTTGAAAAATTACTCTCCTCTTGTGATATTTGCTGGTTTAGTTTCAGGAATGAAAATATTGATATACACATCAAGCTCTTGTTACCACAAGAGGCTTGAACTAGATCTATGAGAGTATGGTGGGAAAACCTGTCTGGTGTGAAAAACTATTTCTCAGCATTGTCTGTCTTCCATCACCTCCTTGTACATATGTGGCTGCTGTTGAGTTTATTCAGAGTTAGCCATAGCATAATGGAGGAAAACAGTCCCAGGAGAGCAGGAGGAAAGCAGGATTAATTAAAGTTGGCTTCAAGATTAAAAATAGGAAAGAGGAAAAAAAAGATGTGACAAAAAAATGTTCTAATACTTTCTGTCTTTCAACTCTGACAGGGTTGGGAGAGCAGCTGCAACTCTCACACCAAAACACTGCCCACAGTCTATGGCTCAGTGTGCAGGGGAGAGACACAGTGACAACCACACTGATGGTAAAGCGGGAGTGATGCTACAACACCTGTCTTTGCATGACCACCTGAGTGTTTAATGCAAGTGGGTGAAGAAAAGATGGATTGTATGGCAGTGGTTTGTCAATAAGGGAAAAGGGCAGAGGGCAATTTCTGGTGGAGCCAGGTCTAAATGTTTGGTTCTAAGCTAAGTGCTTACCTTCTCCAAGGTGATGATCAGGTTGTGCTGGGCTCTTGGGAAATGAGAGCGAAATAGGAATTGTCCTAAGATTTACAAACACGGAAGTTATGTTCTTTTTCCCAAAGCAAAGATGAGAAAAATTTTAGCTGAAAATGCAGAGCAATTACCTAGATGATGAATTATGGGACCTCAGGTTTGATGTCATGGTTAAGGGAGAACTCCCAAAAATGTTCAGCATTGGCCAACATGACTGGAACATATTTCTGGGCAAAAGTCTTCGTGAAAGTGGCACCAAATTGATGGGAACAAGGAACTTACTGATTTTTCATTTGCTTCTTCTAAGTCCCTCATATGTCCATTCACCTTTGTATAACAGAGTTGAACAAAGAAAGGGTAATCCTGGAACTTAGAGGGATGGAGCTTTTGCAGTAAGTGAGCAAAAAATTTACAACTTAACTAGGTGTATGCTTAAATAATAAACTTGAATTCCAATTAATTATTTTCAGGTTGTCTAAATTAAAGAAGATATTTTTAATGCTTCACATATCTAAGTATTTTTTCATTGACTTATGAATTCACTAATTTGTAGCAGTATTTGACAGTTATAAGATAAAGACCCTAAATTCTTCATTTGTTTAAAGCACTAGCAACATTTTTATTACTAAAGCTAAGTTTGCAATCATAACAAATCTTCAAAACACAATTGAAGCTATTTTTAATTTAGCTCTCTCTTGATTATTGTCATACAGAATACACAAAGATGGTAAAAGGAAAAAAAAAAACCTCTGAATTAGTTTTGCAGTTTCCTACTGTCCTGTATTAAAGACAACCTAATAGAATTTATAGGAGTAGAACCCTTTTAGGCAGCACTCTTTGTATTTTTTATTAAGTCCATACTTGCAGAATCTACTTAATGTCAATTTTGTACAATGGTTACACTGCACAGACTATTTTATTTTAAACCTGCAGGACACAATGATAAATTGATAATTGACCCCAAGGCCATAGCAAATAAAGAAGCCCTGTTTTTCATTAGTACAGTATTACATCGTTGTTAGGGGAAAGAAGAGCGATGCTAATTGAGCACTGAGGAGTTGCACAATTAAGAAATCATCCATGGTTTTAATTTCACATGTTTAAGTCTGCAAATTTCCTAATTGTGAGCAGTAAAATAAAATAAGATTAATGTGAGATACAATTATATAAAGCTGCACCATCCAGAAGCAAGTAACAGCCCTCTATATTTGACTACATGTTCACTAGTGGTATAGTCAACAAATATACTGTACTTTTGCTTTTGTGTCTCTGCTCCTCTAAAGCTGTAGTATTACTATAGGCTTCAGTTGTCATAGGATCCAGAGGACAAACACTGTGTTTTTGTTTAAAAATTGGGGTGGTTATTTTTAAAAGAAACTCCAGAGCATCCTTTTGTAAATGAGCTTATGCTGTATCAGGCTTTCTTACTCTAAGACCAGAGCTGATAACATTTCTATCTGAACCAAGCTAATGCTGTGATGAAAAAACATGGATTCATTCATAGTATATCAGGAAAATATATCAACGTTTTGTTTATTATTTATTAACTGACCTGTCATGTTTGTACATTTTCCAAGCATTCAAAGTTTTAGCACCTTCTCTCACAAGAAACTAGCTGCGACTGAGACTGCTCAATTAAGCACTGTTTAATTCAATTCCTGATTACTTCTTTACCTCTCCAGCATTTTTGAGTTCCTCTAGCTCATGCATTTGTCTCAGTGCAGTTTGTATTTTCTCCAAGCTTGGAGCTAGGCTGTGTTTGTTCCTGAATTATACCTTTTTTTTTCCACAAAGGCAGTGTGATCATGATTCCAGCAGCACAATGTTCCTGGTTGGTATAGTGAAGCCCCAGACCAGTTACAATTGGAAGAAGGGGACATGTTCTGACTACTTGAAAGAGCAACTGATTTAGAGAAGAATGTTTAATAATATAAAAACTAAGCAAATCAAAAATATAGTGTAAAATTTAAGAACCAGGCAGTAATATGTTCAGGTCACTCGAGCATTGATAACACCATCCCAAAGGAATAAAAAAGCTCAAATGTAATTAAATCTCTAGGTTCTGAAAAGCCAGTTAGTGTAACTTGTTTTGTCACATGTGGGTAAAGCAGAAAATAAGCATGTACGCAAAGTACAAGAGTTTTCTCAGGAGACTTATCCCAATCAACTAATATTAAATGCAAAATGCACAAGAAAAGGAGGTGACTAAAATAAATAGTAGCTAAATTAAATAAAATATATAAAAGGGGAAAATGCTTAGAAATTTCTTTTATGACCTATTGAAAAAGTGATTAAAAATACACTTTAATCATAAGTCAGGGGTAAATTTGTTCAAGCTGAAAAATTCACAGAAGGACATAAATCAGATCTGTTCTGAGTAAAATACAGCTTCACAAATTAATCTAGAGCAACCCTTATGTGGAAGATAATAAAATTTCACAATTTATTAAAGGTCCCTGCTTTGGTTAGTAATAATACCACAGTAGCCAATATTTTTGCTATTTTATTCTCCAACATTTTCCTAATTCATTTTTTGCTCTCTCTTTTGTCTCTGAGCACAACTTCTAGATCTAATCTGTGATACACTTGAAATTGGATTTTGATTATGACTGTCTTTCCTTTCAGTGCTAGACTAAAATTAGCTCCTTTACAGTGATAAACATTATTAAAATAATAATAGAAGTGATATTTCCATTCTGTGGAATATTCTTCTTTATAAGAAGGTGTTAGGGAATGGGATAAAAAGCTGTGATATGTTGCTTTGGAGATGATGCATGACCCCTGTGACTGGTTCCAACGCTGTTCAACAGAGTCACTAGCTATCTGTCACAGACCTTAGGAGATTGGGAACACGCAGCCCACCCACCTGGCCTGTCAAGGTTCTTCACTGAGGAAACCCTGGGAACCAAGAAAAGAACAGAGCCATAATTCAAACACCAACCAGAACAGTCTTACTTACACCTATGCAGAAAATACTTGGCATACGGGATGTGCAAGTCTCTTATTGTGTCAGAGCAATTCAAACAAGTAAGAGAATGGTAAATGAAAACAGTTGGTATGTCAAAGCAACCCTTCTTCTCTGATCAGCATTACTTCAGTTTCACACAGCTTAATTCCAAGCTAAACAGAAGTAAGGTGGTGGGTGTTATGCCAGCTGTTACACCTGTGAAAAACATGAATGGCATCAATATATCCATGTCTCATCTCATCAACACTCCACATCCAGATCATAAAGTGAAGGGAAAACAGGATGAACCCATTTGTGATGCCCTTAAGAGATGACTCATGAGGATGATGGGCTGCTATATATCACTATTCTTTGAATTATATTCGACTTGTATTATTAATATTGGAAATAGCTGACATGTTTGCTTTAGTCCCAACTTTAAGATGAAAGTCATTTGTAAATGCATAAGGAATGGAAATTAGACTCATATATAGCATGACATGCTTAAAAATAGCAATTGCCTTCTTTTCTTTTTGTTCTAACATACATTTTAATATAATTTCAACATATATTCTCGGTGAATAACAAGTACAGAAACCTTACCAGGTTCAATGAAGTGCCATACCATATATTTCCTTGGATAAAGTATATTTTCTGTCTTGCAATATTGCTTTGCATAAATTGTGCTTTGTGCTTTCTGTTCATAAGGCAATATGACACCACAGCTATAGAAAATTTGCCTCTGAAAGCCATTCAATGCTTTGTTAGCAAACTTTCAAAATGCTTTGAGGATAGTTATGGAACAAAAAATGCGCACTAGTAAATATGCATTAAGAGAATAGCTGTAAGTGACTAACAAAATGTTCTTTGGTATAATTGTTTTTGTACAGTAATTGAAATGAATTGCCAAATTATTGCAATATATGTGGCACAGATTTTGGAAATCTTTATTTTATTAGTGGGCTGTTCAAAAAGAACAGTTTGTGTAATGGTGTGTTGTGTTCTAGGATCAAAATGTAGACTGTTCAATCCAAGAAGAGCCTGACAACAACAAGCAATTCAGTTACACTTGTAGATTTTACCAAATAGCTCTCTTTAGTAGACCTACACCTACACAAAGCAGGAAAAAAAACCCCAAAAGCATTCTGTCCTTGTCTTTGGCTAATCTGTTGTTTCTATAATAAGTGTGAAATCTCTAAATATATGCACATTTACTACAAGCAAACAAGCTGTCCAGAATCTAATTAGACAAAAATCTGCCCATCTGTTCTGCATTATCATGGGGTTTGCTCACATGTATGTTGTCTCATTACTAAAAGGCAGAAAGGCAAATTGAATTGAGCTGGACTTCCTCTTAAAGTGGGATCAGGACACGAAGCCAGACCCTTGCTGTGAGCCAACAAAGCACCACTGGGAGAAAGTGGGATGAGAGAAGTTTCTTTTTTCTACAGCCACATGTCCAGTGCTTATCATGAGGCCTAAAGGGGTGCTAATGCCATTGTTTGGCACAATAGGGCACACACTACAACCATATAACGCTTGTTTTCAATGCAAATTGTTTTCTTTTTATTGTCATCCTGTGTCCCATGTATATTACTATCTGCCTGCCATGGTATGCTGCATTTCAGGCATAAAGCTTGTTTAACCTGAGCTAGAAAGTTTCATTAAAGCTAAACTTACTTATAAAAATAATTAGAATAATGTCTAACTTTTTCTAAAATTATATTTTAATAACTTAATCAAGGTTTTTAAAATGTTACTCAAGGCCACAGGCTACTGAGAGTAATTTGTATGGAAATAGGAAATTTTATATGAACATGCTTATTTGCATATTTTCTAATCACTTACATGATTAATACTTAGCACTTACAAGCATTTGTGTATACCTCCCATAAGAGCACTTTCCATCAGCTGTACACTCAATTGTTTCTGAGAATAAGAATTTCTCGTGGACTGTTGCTACACTCCTTAAACAGAAATGGAGAAGCTTTTTTTTTTGTGGTTGTGAATGCTTTAAATGAACAAATACTTTGAAAACTAGCCGTTTTAAGAATTAAGGAGGATCAGAGCAAATATACATTCCAAAATTGAAGTACGTGAGGAAAAACTGAAATATATTTCAATCTGTTGCATATTTCTCATTACTAGAGGACTTGAACACATAACAAACTTTAATTTACTAATCCTGCTTAATGACAGCTCCTTGAAAAATGTAGAACTTGTGTGCCAAGTCATCCCCCAGAGAAAGATAGCCCACTTTTCCTTCTGCTGCTTCATGCCTCACTCTCTGGAATCCAGATCACCTGCTCTTCTCTGATGCTATTTCTCACTGATCAGATTGACAGAAAAACTCTATTGGTTAGAGTTCATTATTGTTTATTGTTTATTGTATATTATTTATTGTTTTGAGTTTATTAGAGTTTACAAACATAAAAGAAGAACAGATCTGCTTAGGATATTACAAAGACTGTTAGCATAGCTTTTATGCTAGTGAAAGGCAGATAAACCTGGGTACAGGCAAGGGTATGGAACTCATCTCCTGTTTCTCTGCCCTCTAAGCAGAAGGAATTTGTACAGGTGATTCAGGATGGATCCTCCTGTGCAGCACTCCAGTTTCCTGGTATATCTCATTGTATCACCTTCTCCATCCTGATGGCTTACTCACCAAGGCAGGACATTTTTCATCCAATAATGGCTTTGTATAGAATGGAAAAAGGGGCTTGGGAATAGGAACCAGTAACAAAGATTATTTAGGACATCAAGAAGTTACGTGTTTTCAGGTAAGCTAAGAAGAGCTACTGGTATATGAGTGAATATGCAAACAGATTTGAACAGAAAATGAAAACTATTTTACAGAGCATGAGGGAAGTTGTCGCATTTAATTTCCAATCCTATTATTTTGTTCTAAAAAAATGTAGAACCCCCAAAAACTTCAGACTATATCACCAAATTATCTCTCCATAGAAAATAGAGTCTTTTTTGAAGTGTAGAAATGAAGGATGGCTTGTGCTATGGAAAAGTGGAGCAAGAAGAGTAAAGGAGAGGAGTAAATTGATGTATACAGATGGGGAACTGGAGACATTAAAATAAAAAGAAACTTAAAGAGAGAGAAGTATTTTATTTGAGGGAAAAATTCATTTTTAATCATCTTTCATGATGCATTTAACCACATATATTATGGAAAAATACAAACAGTTTGGAAGATTTTCTTGTGGATTTATTTGTGCATACTCACATTTCTGCTGGACTGAGAGCAGCCAAGAGACAAAAAATACAAATTCATAAGATGGCCAACAAAAATAGATTCTCTTGTGCTTCCTCTTTAATTTTTTTTTAAAATTAACATTAAACATTTTCTTCTTTCTTCTCTTACTACAAATATATGTAACACAATTTGGCTGCTGAAGTATATACAGGATTAAAATATTCCTCAAAATACTGGTATTCATCTTATATGCATACTTGATGCCCATTATTTATTCCTGATTTCTTTTCATAATTTTAATATGATCCCCTTTTGATTCTTGCAGCTAACCAGAATACAACCAGCACAAAGGTGGCACAAAACCCTGAACTACATATTCACTGTTTCTCTGTTGACATAATACTGAAACTAACTTCAGATTTTTCTGTCATCTCTATATAATGCATTCCTCATACATGTGCTGTGTAAATAATTAAAAAAAAAAATTTCCTTTTCAGCATCCTATTATTTTGTCTTTATTTACAGAGGTGGAACTTAAGGCAAGTTTACAGCTTCCACATAAATACTCATTTGCCAAAAGAAAACAAAATATATTTTGCCTTTAGACAATCTGCATTGATATATTGAAATAGCAGGGAAGGGGGGAAAAAAAGGCTCATAATGCTTCATTAGTTAATTGCGCAGAGCACAGCTCTTTAGGGGTAAACAAGTGAAGGACATTTGCTGAATGGTCTATGCCCATCATGCATATTATGGCCTAATGGTGCTAGTAATGGTAGGAGGCTCCTGGAGAGTCATCTGTCAAATTAGCACACTGAATTATTTATTGCCTCAGAGTAAAATCCAGAAAGGAGCAGCTGAGATCCATTTGTAAGAAAATACAAGATAAAGAAACAACCCCTCCCCAAAATCGTAGCACAACTGCTTTGCGTGTTCAGTTATGTCACCAGTATTTGTAAACATCAACAATATTTTAATAGTATATATGTGTAAAGATATTGGGATGTGCATGGAAGTTCTAATAAGCAATTAATACTATACATATATGCATTATCTTATTAATTTATATGTACAGGTAATTTGCATAATTCTAATAGTAATTTTTGTTAATGCGTGATTACACTTGTTTATACTATATTTGTATGCTAAACGCAGAATTTAAAAACATATATGTAAAATATATGCAATATATAATACATGTTATATATTTTTTAATTAAAAATTATAAATTGAAAGTGTATAAATGTATTAAATACTGTGCTTCAGATGGAAGTACACTATTCTCCCCCTGCAAATGTCAGAATGTATGTTCTTAACATATTCATCATATTAAAGTTATTTCATAAGAACACGAAGTAATTTTTTCAGTCACTGAAGAATACATCTCTTACTGGAACTGCATCTGGAGATTAGGAAGATATACATGATTTTTTCATGCAAAAAGAGTTGCTGCTGGAGTTCCTTACCGCCAATAACTTGGGATTAATCTTTATTGCTCAATATATCATTTTCATTCCCTTCTGTCTTTATCCACTGTAAGTTATCAAAGTCATGGTAACTTTCCAACACTGCTGATGATGAATGTGTACCATGAATAGCTCTTCAGCCCCTGATGTTTTTAATGACACCTAAGTGTCATCTTGTATCTTAATTACCAGTCAGGCTGTACCTCTGCTTTCCTCAAAGTTGTTTAAGTGAGATTTTTGTGATGTCTAACACTGTAGAAAGATATGTGTTATGAGTTATCACTAACCTGTTGAAGGTACTTGAGACTACACATTAACTTAATGACTTCACACAGTACACTTCTGAACAGTCCTGTGAACCATTTCATCATGGATGTCAGTGGTACTGACCACAAGAATACAGGTAAACATGTTCATACATGCTCTGCTGCCTCTTAAAAAAATAAAACAATCCCTTAAGAGAATATTTGCAAGTCATTTATTTTTTTCTAAAACCTGACAGCTGCATTTTTCAGACATTGGCTTTCTGGAAGAAGATATTCCCCTCCAAATACACAGATTTATTAATTTAGTCTTAGTTCATAGATTTATTGTCTAGTCTTAAAAATTTGTTCAATTGCTATCTTAATTTGCTTTCCCATGATGATATAGAGCTGAAAGTGGGATTTTGAAATCTTTCTTATGAGGGTACTTATTATTAATATTCTTGAAGATTTTATGGAGATAATTACTGCTTAGCTGATAACTTTGAATGTTTCTGTAGTTTGTTTTCCAAATTAAAATACATCTTCTGGGGGAAAGCAGGATCTTCCACAAAAAGAACACTTTGTAACTTTTTGCTGTTTTATAGAGATAGTTCTGCAGATAAATTACAGATATTGCACAATGGCTAGTAATGACTACACAGAGAATTTACTACTTTGGACAAAGGTGTTTTATATGCTTGACTACCTCTAGAAAGAAAACCAAACATGCAAATACTTACTTTTGTGATTTGTTTTCTTTTCCATTTTGGTTTCAACATTCAGTGTAAAGGCTAAGTATTTCTTGTTATAAATACAATTTGGATTCTGCAGTACTGATATTTTGAAACTTCTAGCCATACTTCAGGTATGAGGATACTAAAGACAGAAACCTTGGGTGTGGAGGAAGAGAGTCTCTTTTCTCTTCAGCATGGCAAGAGACATGCTGATAACTAGTACTAAAAATACCTCCTGGCATGAATCCCATGTAAAGAGATTTAGTTAAAGAAAACACTTATACTGATAAATGTTGGAAGTCAAAATAGGTATTAATATTGATGATCAAACTTATTGTGGTACTTTAAAGAAAATACCTGTGTTCCTGAAAATATTTTTGCTTAATTTTCTCAGATTTTATGCTTAAAGGTATGAGTCTCTCCTTTTATTTCCTCTCTTTCCCTTTCCTTACGGACAGATTTGTTCATATACACACACACAAACACACACATACACACACACAAAATCTTCAATGTTGCAATTTTTATCGATATATGCCCTGAAATAAAAATCACTAAAATAGCATTTCAAAAATGAGTTTATAGTTGCTGAAAACATATTCTACAAACTAGAATTCTAGCACTTCTACAAATCCTGCCACTTAGATGTAGGCTTGCAGTATTTTTGTTTAATTGTATATGATTTGTATAAGAAGTAAAATTAGCAACAATGACTGGACTAAGGGAGAAAAAAACTACTTGTCTGTATAACACCACATAATTGTTCCTCAATATTTCGTGTCTAGAGGGCTTGACTGCTTAATTATTATTCATTTGAATATACTTTGTCTAGAAATGTGGCCTTAGGATAAAATCTGAATTTCTTAAGACCAAAGATTTTTACCTGTCAATCTAACATTTCATTGTAAGTTTTCCTCTCACTGAGAGAATAAAATTATACTTCTTCTCCATGTTCACAGCCTAGTAGAGAGAAGAAAGCACAGAAGTAATAAATACTTGAATTACCTTCAAGTGCATATGACAACTAGATCACAACCTAAGTGCCAGTGTATAGGTAGTATTTAGCTGTTCAAGTCCACCTACAGTTGAAAGAAAAGAATTTATCCTCTGAAACAAGGCCAACAAGATATAACTGCCATTTATCTTCTAGTAAAATAGGAAAGAATTTTCAATGTCAGAACCCCAGTGAAGCAGCTGACAAAGCAAAGGACAGTTAGTTCTACTTTGATTAGCATCTTGTAAGCTGTTCATCTCCCATAAAGGTCTAAAGTAAATGTGCTCTGCAGAATGGTTTACATGTGTTTGCAACAAACAACCTGTGCTTGTAAACAGCTGGCATCTGCTCAGGATCACACAAGAGCAGAGCCCACTTGATTTGCATTTAAAACTATTATTCCAGGGATAAAAAAGCCAAATGAAAACTGAAGAGTGCCAATTCAGAACCACAATAAAAATCCTTTGGAAAAGAACAGCTAAGGCCCTATCTTGTGTAAAAAAATTATATGCAAACCATAGGCACAAGAGAAAGCCTGTTTGTATTTTTAATTATCAGCTGAATCTTGGTTTGGAAAGCAAAAAAATTTAATAACAACCAATTTTTAGTCTTAGTTTGTTGTCACAAGGCTTAGGTTCTGTCAGTCTTTTTCCTGATGAGTTTTATTTTGCTTCCAGAAGACCTGCTGGAATTAATACAGCTGTGCAAAGACAACTATTTTGCATACAAGCCTAGATTAATGAGTTGCCGTAGAGCAGATATTGATCTTGGGGAAGCCATATTCTGATGACTGATAATACAGGGACTGTTCTGTAATGGATCATACACTATGACATGTTTGATCTGCATTAAACAATGATACATAACCAGGTCAAAGTTTATAATAGTGTGAAGTTTTCATATTGGACTTGTCCTAGCTGCAGGAAGGCTGGACAAACAGAAAGACAGTGCAGCATATTTGAGTGTAGCAGACAGGTGCTTTGCATCCTGGGGCTACAGCTCTTTGATGAAGGTGCAGATGGCTTTAAACTATTATCAAATTTATTATCAGCTGCAGCAAGTATATCTACTTGATCCAGTTATCTTGACTATGAATCTGCACCCAAACTGCAGATCTCTGACTGCATGCACTGCACATCCACACTTGTACTGTGGTTGAAGGTTGCGTCTGTCTCACCTAGAGAAACATGGATATGACTGAAATAGTGGCTTAAGGTTGACCTAACTCCCTTTAGGATTAGGGATGTAGTATTGGCCTGTTTTCTCCCAGCTCTCACAGGGTGATCAGATTCTTCTGCATTGTACTGCATAATGCCACCATGTCTTTGCAGTTCTGTGCAAAAATTAATGCAGTCTAAGAACAATACTTTTCATTTATCAATTATCATTATATATTATATATTATATATATATATAATATACTATATAATATATTTGATACATATTTTATATAATACATATTATATATCTAATATATATTACTATATATTCTCAAGTATTATGGAGAGGAAGGTTATTTGATATAAAAACACACTTTGAAATTTGCAAGCAAGGAGGAATGATGGGTGCCTGAACAGGCACCTTACCATTGAGTCCTTGTAACTGAAGTTAGCATTTACAGACATTTTCATAGTCTAATTGTCCAATGACAAAATAAGATTTTGGAGATTGTCTGCCCTAAAGTGATGGACTGAGTTATTCTTCCTGTTACAGTTACAGAAAATTTCCACAGAGATCCCAATGGTTTATGGTAAAATTGCAGCAAAGTCAAGGCATTAGGAAAATACTTTCACTGATCTTCAGTCCTCTTCTGTGTTTAAACTTGGAAGGATCCCATTGAAGGTGACCTCTGCCACATCCCTGGAGGCAAACACCATGAAGGTATTTTTGTGCAACTACTTCATGGGACAGAGGGCCACAGGGTTATGTTAAAAAACCAGATGGAAAAAACTCTGGCTGTGGAATTAGGGCAAGCAATAGGTCTGAATGCTTTTAAGGACAAGGATCACACCTGCACAATAAGCCCTGTCTCTCTATCATCCAATATGGTAGGGCCCAATGGCTGGCATTTTTGGGGTCAGTATAAACTGTTGCTGCTCTTCCATCTTCAGCTGCCCTTTTCAGTCAATCTCCTGAGATCTTTAAGGGACCTTAAAATACTAGTTCATGACATGGTGAGAATTGCTCTAAGACCTCTGCCTGGCCTTTAGCCACCACAGCTTACAGTCCTTAGTAGCCTGCAAGGGCCAAGGTACAACTCTATGGCTTGTGATGCTTGACAGTGTCCTTTAAGGGACATATCACTTTGGCAGCAAGAGATATTTGGCAGCAAGATTTCTCTCAGGAAAGGAGACTGAACTGTCAGACGGGAGCATCTTCTAATTCACAGGGTAGAGATTAAAATGTGGATGCCCCAGAGGAGATTTGACAACATCAGGTAAAATGCAAGAACAGCCAGGCCAGTTTGGATTTACTAGGACCTTGTAATTTCCTGCTTACACTATTGTCTCAGTTTGAAAAGACAGGTGTCTGCTAAGCAAAAGCAGGAGCCTCTCTTGAAATGGAAAATGTAAAACCCCTCCCTCTGAATTATTGTAATTTTGAAATTAAGGGGCTCTCAGACAAAGATATGGGAGTAGGAACAACAGCTCTTTTATTAGAAAAATTAAAAATAAAAATACAGTAATAGAAAACACTGACAGAATCAGAATATGACCTGACACCCTGTTGGGCAAGGTGTTGATAGCAGTCCAATTGAAATGGTGGCTGCAGCCTTCCTGGAGCGACAGATGTGGTTCTGTTGAAGCAGTGATCCTGTAGAAGGGTGTCATTTTCCTTTGAAGATCCAGCGGTGGTGTAGATGGGCCTGGTCTTCCTCTGGGAATCCAAAGGAGAAGGCAGCCTGTTGTGTTCCAACTCCCAGATTGTATCCACGTAGGAATGCTTGGCTCCTCCTCCTGGGTGGAGCAATGGGATGACATAATTTTGTCAGTCATGCAGTGACATTCAGTGGCCCATTAACAGAAGATATCCCCCTGGAGGGAGGATTGGTTGTGGAAGAGATGAAAAAACCTGCCCCACCTGGTTTCAACAGGTGGCCCAATTAACAGAAGATAACTGCCCCACCTCTAACAGATGGCAATAGAATACACACCCCCATCTTACAACCTAAGACAAATATGCCAAAGGGCTATGGAATGCACCCAGTCTGGACAAGTTGGATAAAGCATGAAGTAGAAAGGCTGCAAAGGCATAGGTGCAGCTCAGATGAACATGACAATCTTGCTTGGAAAGGGTCTGCCACAACTATACTTTACATATACATACAGATGTATATATAAATAAATATAATTAGATAAATGTAAAATTATGAAGCAAAATCATTAAACTGGTTAATTAGACACATTCTTTTCCTGTCTCTCACTCTCTCTTTCTTTCTGTCTGTATTTCTGAAAAAGTAATATCTTTATATCCACAAAGTGTTGCAGTTGGAAACTTGGGTGCAAAAAATTCCCTTGAAAATAATTGCAATTTCCGATTGCAAGTTTTAGAATTGTCATGGGTTTTTTATTAAAGATAATAATTTGAGCCTTTGTTCTAAATTTCATGAAATTACTTGAAGTAAATTATGAAGAAAGTCTATCTGTGGTAATTGTGGAAGTCAGAATTCGATTTTCTTTGAATATCAGAAAGAATAAAATTATATACTTCAACATAAAAAATATTTATTTTATAGAAATATTATGTATAACATGTATTATGTATTATGTACATTATTTATTATATATATAAAATACAATTAGATTTTTTTCTCATAAATCTACTTGTTTACTTTCCCAAAGTGTTCTTGAATAAACAAACAAGAACACTGGATAATAAATGTAATTTTCTGTCCAGTTTATTTTGTGTGACTCTTGGTGATTCTGCATTGTTAGTGTGGTATATTTCTTTCTACTTTAGTATTTTTATCAAAAGATTTCAATTATATATTTCGTTTCTTGAGGCTGAAAAAGTCACCATTTAGAAATAACCTTAATTTACCAAATACAGTGTAGTTAGTAAAATGTGGTTTTGTAACATGGAAACTCATGTAATTTGAAATAATTATGTTGTTGAACACATGCACAACACTATAGATATTTCACAAGCCTATTGTAAGCATGTATATAAAAAAAAACTGAAACCATGTATTAGAAAATCGTTTGATGCACTGAATTCTTAAGGCTACATCTACTTCACAAAGATATTTTATAGAGTTATAGATTCTACTTTAATTCTACTCACACATACAGTTTATTTAAGACTCTCATAATTTACAATCTGCCTCTTAAACAATGTAATAATTGAAATCTTCCCTTTAATTTATATGTTCATACAAGTACACTAGCACTGTAAGTGTTTTATATCCAAACTCATATTACATTGTTGAACATTTTTATTTTTTGCAATGAGAAAATACAAAGATGCCTTTGATTTTTTTCTCCCATGAAAGGCCACCAAGATTATGTGCGTTGAGGTTTGGAGCATTTACTGCTTGCTTTGCTATGTGCCTAACATTGTTTATATTATTTGACCTTTAAGTTTCTAGTCTAAAGCAATAAAATGAAGGCTTCCTGTCTTATTGATTTGGTAAGGCCTATTTTCACACAAATAAAATGGAACCCAGTTGAATAAAATGTACTTTTAGCCAATGTCTGTAAATGAACCTGAGTCTTGGCAATTTTGGAAGAGGTCAGCCTAGAGTAAGCAGTTCATATCTGTGGTAAATCAATTTCCAGGAACAGAATGCTGGACACTAAAGAAATCAAGAGGGTTGTTTTAAGAGACTGGCCTGAACCCTCCTTCACCAGAAAATAATGTCTGACCTAGGCAGTGAAATTTTTTACAACATTTCAATTAAAACTTGGCATCCACATAAGCAATACATTGCATCCTTGCAACTGACCTTATTGCAGGAAGCATATGTGGAACTGTAGGTTCAGGTAGCCTGACAGCTCTTGTGTGAACATGAAGGATACACACCACAAGTACTTCTGGTGGTGTTTGAGATCTACTAACAGCCTCATTACCATTTTTTCTCAACAAGGAAATTGCTGGTTGCCTAATGATGTTGGTAATCATTCAGTATATGTTTTTCATTTGTAAGTACATGTACCTTAATATCAATGGAGCTCTGCTTACATCTTGTTCTTCATGATGAATGAAAACTGCATAATATAATAAATAACTCTTCAGTTTTCTAGAATATTAAATCTTAGAAGGAATGAGGCTGGGTTGTGTCCTGTTTTACAGTACCTCCCCAAACAGCAAAGAAAGAACCATCCCCATGAGCCATGTGATTTGCATGTTGAGGCTTCCAGAAATGTTATTTTCTGTTTTAGTATGCTGGTTATCACAGTGTTTCTTCGTAGATTATGCAGTGTGAGGGGACAACCCTGCTTTCACAGGTGTGTAGGTCTGCAGCACTGGAGCAGGAGAGTGCCTTTAAACACCTGAGCCTAACTCACTGCACTGCTCTTCCATCCCCTGTGGCTCAGAGAGGAGCACAGTTTCACACACTTTCTGCTGGCCATCCACAATCATTACAGCAAGGGCTCAGCTTGTTGATAGGAGTCAGAAGGACTTGAGAAGCGGACAGTGACAAATACTGCAATTTTCTCTCAGACAGTGAAAAAATTATATTAGCATATCTGCTAATGGGAAACCAGGGCTCACACTCTTGTCAGCCTCTTTGAAAAAAGGACTCAGAGGAGAGCTTCCAACTGCCCTCCATGCTCTGAGACCTGTGCCCAGCCAGGATTTTGGAACATTAGTTGACTCCTTTAGGATGCTTACTTACAATGTGCATGCAAGGCTTTTCTTCTGACAGTACTACATATCAAGCCTAGTTTTATGTCGCAAGAATTTTAGATAGATTTTCTTTGGCAGATTTTCTTCAACGGTTTTTCCTATTTGAAAGTTCTTTTCTTCAACATGCCTTTTAAAACTGCTCTTCAAATGCATCCAACTGTTCCTTCAGTGATAAAGACACACACACACATGCACACACACAGACAACTTCCAGTGCTATTGAAATAAACTCGCTAGGAACAATTTTCTGCAGTTCCTATTGTTATACTAATAGCCATATTCAGGCTCCGCATACCAGATCCTCTCTCCCTCCCACAGGCTATGTTCTGCCAGATGCTTGCAGGCAGAGCTGCCAGGAACAATGGAAAGTGCATCTCACTGAAACTTTGGCTACACTATAAATCAAATGTCTGAAATACATATTGCTTTTAACACTTTGAAATGGCAGCAGCTGACATACCACAGGTATGCATCATGTAGCATTATGGGAGACCAATGTGTAGGCAAAAGAAATAATTTCAGGTTTAGGTCAGTGAATAAATTAGCTTTTAATGGGCTGAATTTGCTCTAGTGTGCTGTTATAACTAATTGTAATGAGATCGTGCAAAAGCCTGACACTAAAATCTCATGATGTCTATTTTCCCTCTCTGACCAGAAAAGCAGGCAAGTTAAATTTTCTTATGAACAGCTATGCTTCATCTTTCATAGAAAGGTAAAATCCTTAAATATGGAAAAGATCCTTAAGATCATCAAGTCCAGCTGTCAACCATCCTTGTTTGTGATCAGGCTACTTTATTATTTAAAGCAATCATCATTTCAAGTGTGTTGCTATTTCATGACTAGTATTTTATCATGTCATTCCTATCAATATATAAATAGTCCTTTATGACTTGATGTGGAAATTTAACTGAGAATTTCCAGGAAGTGGCCAAATCCTCCCAACTTGATTTAATTCCCTGTGCTAATGTCAATCACTTTCTGAGATTTTTCATTTCAGGCTATATATTCTGCATATCTTTTATCAGAATATGGGACCTCACCTGCTCATTTAAGTAACTGGACTAATTCCCATTTAAGCTAGAATTTAATGCAGGAAGATTTTGTTTTTTACATATTCAGTAGCTCAAATGAGAGGGCTAGACAGCACCATTTGATTTTATAATCTATGCACTTACAATTCAGATAACACTGAATCAAGTCTAGACTTAGGAGTGTCTTTGCAGAGTCAGGACACGCTGTGAATTAATAAGAACATGCCAAGAAGATTAACAAGAATACCACACCACGAGAAGGTCCAGGCACTGAGAAACCCTCTTTACCCCACGTACTGCAGACCGTGTGAGAAGTCACTTGCTAACAGAGATGTAGGTGGGATACAGACCTCTGGCACATCAACATTTCTGAACTAAATGGGATAGTTCTTAGAAAGTGTGAATAGTGTAGTGTTGAGGTATAGGAAAGCCTGGGGTAAGAGCAGTTTTCTCTTCATGAGAGAGGACTGCTGATTCTATGGACAACAGACCCTTTGATAGCCCCTGCAGCATAGCTGCTGGAACTCACCCCACACTTCTTTTTTGTTTCAGACAATAAACTGGAAATATTCAGGCATTGTCTTCCACCAAAGTTCAGCAACAATCTGGTTAGACGAATTCTGTTAGTAAGTGGAAATTTGTGTTCAAATAAATGCATCTTCTAAAAGACAGAGACAGAGAAGAAAAGAAAGAATAAAAAGAGACAAGACTGATATCTCAGTGATGGACTAGTTTCATTTGCTGGGTGCATATGGCTACCTTTCATTCTCTGGTCTTCCACTTCAAAGCAGTAGGCCTACCTTTCATTCTCTGCTATTTCACTTCAGAGCAGTAGGCAGGCATTCACCACAGTATCCAGGGAAAACAGAGAGGGAATCACTCTTTGAATCAGATTGGATAGCTGTACAAGTCATGAAATGATCTTGCTGTGAATGTCCCACCAAAGAAATTCTAAAGTGATTTTTTTTTTTTTTTTGCTTCTTTTAGTATTTTGTTCCAACCTAGCAGTGCAGTAGTAACTTTTTACTTCATCTTCTTTCAACTTTACAGAATACTTTTTTTTTCTTAGCTTAGCAAGGACTGAGCTTTTTTATTATATATTAAAGAAATAATAAATCAAATTTAGACATGAAATAGTAAAAGTTTTCAGGTTCTGCTTCATGAAATCACCCTAGAGATGTCCTGTTTCCAGGGGAAATATTGCACATAGTGTGTGTAGGCACTAGTATACTGTTATTAAGACAAAAGCTTGCAGTATCTTGCTGCAGGACAGAAGCTCAGTTTTCTTTTGCTATGTCTTGCTTTATTAGATTCTGTTATTTATAATGTGATTCACACTTGAGTCTGAACCTGTGCAGACTAAAAAGTGTGTTATTGCGTACAATTATTATTGTCCATATTGTGTTCTGACAGTGAGTATTCCACATGGGGATGTAAGGGGTAAAAAAACCACTTCATTATCCTTACATAGAGAACATAAAAGCCAGCCTTCATCTGCTGAGTGGAAGATCTGCTTTCTTACCTGCTCTCTTGGGCTTGCACATCCATTAAGTAGTCATTGGATAAAATACAGAAGCAGTCCTGTGAGCAGGGCTATGGTCCCTTACCTCACAAATGAGTGCCCTATTCATAGGGCTAGAGAATCACACTCTTGTGAGCTCTTTCTGGCTGAAAAAATCTTGAATTCCTTCTGCACTGTGGCAAATCTTAAGCAGAAGGGGTATGTCTGCCCAGGCAGCTTGTGTTCTGATTGCTTTAGTAGAAATGTGAAGTACAGCAAGGGAGTGAGATTGAATCTGTGTGTCTAGCTGTAATTGTGGGGGAAGTCTTTCTTTTTGTTCTTTTTGAAATAAAAACTTGATTCACTGGCTGCAGAACCAGCTTTTGCTTTGGTTGTACTTTAGATCAAAATGTCTGACACAACAATACTTTAAAAAGATGCAAATCCTGTTAGGGAGTGTTAGGCTCACTCTCTAAAGGTGCACACAAATGGAGCGTCTCTAAGGGAAAGCTGGGTGACTGGGAAACTTCAAAGTCACAGAGTAGTTTATGAGATTCAGACACCTCCAGAGACAGCTAGCAACTCAGAATATAGCCATAGTTTACAACTTCAGTGTCTAACTTCTGTCCTGTCTTACTTCCTTTAAATCCTATACTATATTTGGCCCGGATGTGGTATTCACTTTCTTAAAGACCATTATGATTTTGTAGCAGAAGTATAGCAAATTGGCAGACACTTAAAGCAATATTCCCTCCAGATGAAAATAGCTGGAATAATCACCTCTTATTAAATGTGAAACCTGATTTTAATTTTCATCTACTGTAGAAATACAATGACCAAGATAAAATAAATCATATTCTGCTGTGACTTAAATGTATCATAAAATTTAAGTGAAAAATGTGGTTGGAAATAATGAGATCTATGGTTTAAATTATGCAATATTTGCATTCTTATCTACATGTTAAAAAATCTGCCTGTTGCATAAATATACTCAGAGGCAATAGAATAAAATAGATGAATGACTCTGATTAAGCCAGATATGGCATATCCTAGGAATCTGAGTGAGAAAGTCTGTTGTTTAGCAGAGATGTCTGTGAGACAGAAAATGAGAATATTAGGAATAGAGTGTTATCTGAAAAGTGAAAAAATACTGGAGTGCAATATGAATCAATATTAATTAGTTCTTACAATCAGTTCTTACAATTAGTTCTTATAATTATATGGTGAAAAAACTAATATTGTCACAAACAGAAATTGTTAGTAAATTCTCAGCCATATTTTAAACAAATGGTTAGGGTAAATATTAAAAAATGTCAAAATTCATTATTTTGTGATATACATTTTCACTATAATAGTAATTTACAACTTTATCATCCTTTTTTCATATAACTTTACTGAGCAGTTAAGAAATATTTTCAGTAAAATCTTGTTCAAATTCCATTAGCACTTTTAAGAACTCTAAAAAAAAAAATGCAGTTTATTTGTGCACATGAAGACACATTATCAAGAACTATATACTCTTGCACCTTGCAGAAATAGGCTTTTCTATCAGAAAAGCATGCAGGAAGGTGCAAGTCAAGTTGGGAGAAACCCTTGTTGCCACTCTTGTTGCAGGATCCTACATGACATAATATTTTTTTCTTAAACCAAGGTTTCTTTTTCACTGACCTACACTAAAAAGGTATTTTATCCTTACAGGTTATATTTTTATAAACATTAATATTATTAGTATGCTAATTTTAAGACTTATCTTCTACATGTTTGCCTATTTTGCAGGCAGAATGGCTATCCAGTCAAGCATAGTAGTCAGAGGACTGAAATACTGAATGGACACATCTAATATTCTAGGAAATTCACATTTCTACATGAAAACTTATATTCTTTTACACAGCTAACTCACATCTTTGTGTTTCAAACCTAAAGGATGGGATGCCATCCAGAGGCACCTGGACAAGCTTGAGAAGTGTGTCCATGGGGATCTGATGAGGTTTAACAAGGCCAGGTGCTGGTGCTGCACCTGAGCTGGGACAACCCCCGGTGTCAGCCCAGGCTGGGCATGAACAGACCCAGAGCAGCCCTGCCCAGAGCAGCCCTTGGGGGTGCTGTGGGTGAGAGGCTGCAATGGCCCAGCCATGGCACTCCCAGCCCAGAGAGCCAAACGTGTCCTGGGCTGCATCCAGAGCCCCGTGGGCAGCAGGGGAGGGAGGGGATTCTGCCCCTCTGCTCTGCTCTGCTGAGACCCACCTGGAGCACTGCATCCAGCTCTGGGCTCCCAGCACAGGAGGGACTGGAGCCCAGAGCTGGATGGAGCAAGATCTGCTGGAGAAAGTCCAGAGGAGGAACACAAAGATGCAGGGATGAAAAAGACTGTGAAAATTAGGATTGTTCAGTCTGAAAAAGTGAGGGCTTCAGGGCAGCTTAACTGCAGCCTTCCTATACCTGANGGGCAGCAGGGGAGGGAGGGGATTCTGCCCCTCTGCTCTGCTCTGCTGAGACCCACCTGGAGCACTGCATCCAGCTCTGGGCTCCCAGCACAGGAGGGACTGGAGCCCAGAGCTGGATGGAGCAAGATCTGCTGGAGAAAGTCCAGAGGAGGAACACAAAGATGCAGGGATGAAAAAGACTGTGAAAATTAGGATTGTTCAGTCTGAAAAAGTGAGGGCTTCAGGGCAGCTTAACTGCAGCCTTCCTATACCTGAAGGGAGCCTGCAAGAATGACAGAGCAGGACTCGTTAACAAGAGATTGTAGTGACAGGACAAATCCACTGAAAAAGGCTAGGTTTAGATCGGATATTAAGAAAAAATTCTTCTCTGTAAGGGTGTTAAGGCTGTGTCACAGGTTGCCCAGAGAAGCTGTGGATGCCCCATCCCTGGAAATGTTCAAGGTCAGGCTGGATGGAGCTCTGAGCAACCTGGTCTGGTGGAAGGTGTCCCTGTCCATGGCAAGGGAATTGCAACTAGATGATCTATAAGGTCCCTTCCAACCCACACTATTCTATGTTTCTATGAAATGATTCCATACTGAGAAACTTCAGGAATGCTAGCAGCAGAGCCATTCTCCTCATAACACTACTGCTACTAAATGAATACTTCTGATGAAATTCAAGTAGGTCTTACTAAAGGGAAAATGATTCCATTATTGTAATTCCTGAAAAATTTCTGAAAATTTTAGGTAATGAAATGTATATAACTTCTTCCCTTTACATTTAACCATGTATGTAGAAGATATTTATTTTGTTTTATTCTTATTAAGAAAAGGTTTTTTTGGTATTTGCTTAAGTTTTTGGTTGTGTCTCTCTATTGGTACAATAAAAAGCAGCTTGTTATTATCTGTCTGCATATTTTCTCTTCAATTTCTCTGATGCTTCCTTCCTGTCTTATGAAAAATTTCAGGTTTTAGAGAAATCTAAAGACAATGTTTAATCACAGGAAATATGTATTTAACTAAAATATCCCTTCCTACACTGATTCCAAGCATTTATGTGGAGTTGAAACATAATGAAATAACAAAAACAGATGAGGCTGTAAAAGCTGAAATATTTAAATATCATAGTGATCCAAGATACATACTCATCCAAGAAAAATGGACAGTCTTTAACTTGTGATCGTTCTACTAACTAATGAGATTGAAAACATAATAATCCATAATTAAATAGAGCAAGAAGTGAATGAAGCAAGCACCATTTCTCTGCATATTTCAGACTGGATGGAAGTGCTGTGAGCAACAATCTAGATGAGTTCTGGCCTACATTCAGTCAGTTACGTCATGAGCTGGACTGAGAATAAATCTGATTCATATCTGTTGTTCTTGCTTTGACCACATTAACTGCAGGCATAATTAAGTTTGCAATGAATAGAAGACTTCCCCCCCACCCCTCCTCACCACAGAAATTGGACTGGGTTTTGAAAAAAAAAAATAAAAATTGCATATATCTTATACTAAGCTTATTGCTTGGTATTCTCTTGCTGCGCTTTACATTTCTATATTCTAACAAAGGCCACAAAATAAGTCCCTTTGGTTTTAGAAGTAAATGTCCACCAAGAATAACAGAATGATTTAGGTTAAGGATTGCTATGCCCTTCTGCTATACTGGGCCTAAAGGCCATAATGCCACAAAGCAATTAGGAAGTTTATGCTTCTGTGTGCCATTGGCCGGGATGTCAGGACTTGTAATTGCAATATGCTGAAGAGACTTAACTTCTCTCCAATATCTGAGCAGATCAGGCTCCTGAATTCTTAGTTACATGTAGCCCAAATAAAACAGGAATGCAAAGGAACAATAGTTCCACTAAGCCATTTTTCACTTCCTGCAGCTGAGAAAATGGACACATTCTGTGTGCCCAAAAGATCCAGCAAGGTCCCAGGGACAGATCGCATGAAGATCTGTCATGGTTTCCCTACAGTCACAAAAGATATACATGTTGCATGTGGGCTGGATTGGTAAGAAGGAACTAGCAGCACAGAGAACACTGTGGCAAGTACAAGAAAACTCTTCATACAGACAGATGGTCTGACAATTATTTAGCTAATCTGTGTGCAGAATAGAAGAAATCTGGGGTAGAATAAAAGATATTTTATTGCATGTTTACAAACATTTTCCTTCTGGCTAAAGCATGTCCAAGGGATACTATTTTGCATATTCAGGATTTTTCTTAAGTTCCTCTTATTATGCAGGCAATGCAGTTGCCAGACTTAATATGGATATACATTTGATTTGGCCTTTCTCAAGTATTATGCAATGTCTTAAATCATGACTGTGGTTCTGCATTATAGACGAACAAAAATTACAGACTAGATACAAATGTTCATTCATTTTAACAATTTTGACACTTTCATACAGAACAGGAACATTTATAGAGAATTCAATACTTCTAATTACAGATTTACGTAATTTTTGTGATAGATATATACTAAGAGGAAAACCTTTTCTGTGATTTTAGAACAGGCTGGTGACTTATGTTTATAGTTTATATGTTCATTACCATTACTTCCTTTTAATGGTACATTATTTGAGTACCACACTTTTGTGTATAGATATAAACTTGTTTCATCACTGTACCTTTCCATATAAGCAGCTCTCTCTTTATACATCCAAAATCTTGCCATGTCAGGATGACCCAGTTCACTAAAGAGTCCTTTGCTGAAGATGGGAAACAAGGAAAAAGGTTTGGTTTGTTTACTTAGAACACCAAAAATGACAGCAGAGATAAAAAGGAAAACAAATCAGAAACATTTTATTCTATATGTCATTTAAGTGACATGGAATTTTCTTTCTCCTTTATTTTATTTTCTTTCACTTTGTCAATTAAGAAATAAAGATATGTGAGATATTTCCTATCCTTTAAATGACAGAATTGCTTCTCCTCAATAGAGAAATTTTGAGCTCCTGTCATTATCAGAGAAACTAGAGCTGCTGTCACTCTATCATGGTATGCAGCTGGGGAGTTTTTTATTTATTACAAATATAGTGCCCGAATGCAGAGCAAGTCTTAAGTCAGTAACAAATTTATATAATGTAGGCTGCATTTTAGTTTCTGCTATTTACACCACTGACTGCTGATCTCTGCAGACTGTGATTGATGTGCTGCTGATGCTGCTGTTCTGCCTGACAGACATGCGAGGTAAAGATAACCCACTAAGGTAGAGAAGAAAATTTGAGCAGGAATATGATACAGAGAAATTACATTAAATAAGTGCTCATGAAATTTAGCCACTTCCAAAATTTGTCTGAAGGCAGAAGTGAGTTTCTAAGTGTTGAGTGGACTCTGAGAATAAAGCATTTGACATGCTGACCTTTTCAACAAAGGTCAAATGCATAATTTGGGTAGTGCTGAGTGTTACCTACCTCACCCCTTCTCTCTCTAACTTGATTTTCTAGTAGGTATCTTATTTGAATATTTCAAGAGGTCAAGATAGACAAAACTCAATGACCATCACAGTTTTGAAAGTGTTCTATAGTCTTATTTTATCAGCTGTTTAAACTGAATCAATTTGGACATCATGGTCAAAAAACTTCAAAAACTTTTGATGCTTTTTCTTCTATATGAAATTTTGAAGAGATGACCAACTGTCTTTTGAGAAAGTATTTAGCTTCCATAATACTTTAATGACATATTTAATTGGATCACAGCTTGAAGTGGTAGCAAACTGAGTTTGCCCTTTGCTTTAACGTACCTAGGAATCCTGATCTATATTCCTGATTGCTATTGAATTTTCTAGATTTCATTATAAAATCAATAACCGTTGCACATGGTAAAATAGTTTACAAGAACTGCAACATATTGTGGACTTCTGAAAACATACTGAGCTCACTGAAGCCACCCAGGCAGCCAATTAGGAGAAAACATCTATTAAGGAAAAACAGGGCAGTCCCATTGACTGCTATTGATTTTCTCAGCCCTGTGAAAAGACAATCAATTAGATAAAGAAGGCTAATGTTACAGCTGCAATTTAATAACCCCTAAAGAAAGGAGGAGGGCTATTGATTCCTGACATGGAATGCAGAGCTTATTGAAATATACTGAACTTCACCTGTCTTATAATCAGGCCTCGAGGAAAGAAGGTCTTTTTGGGACTCAATGTAACTTGTGGCATAGAATCTCAACTATTAAACTGGCTTGGTGATGTCAGACCTAAGAGATGCAAATGAAACAAAAGTTTAGAGGAAACACAAGTCCAGGGTTGAATACTAAATCACAGGAGCTATTGAGAGACACTGTTTTGGTGAAGGTTGTTTCTCTTTTTCATACAGAAAGCACCAGAGTACCACCTGTCATTTTCAAAAGCAAAGTCAGTTTTGCCAACCACCCGTGAATGACAAATAAAGCTTTATATGAAACACAAGGACATATTATGTGCTATTGTGTGTTCTGCTAAGTGCTAATTTATCTGGCTTGTTCTCTTCAGCAAACACACGCACAGACACATGAAATAATCCATCTAATTATGTAGCTATTTAGGAGAAAAACAAAGCAAGGTGTTTTTGTCTGAAACAGAAGGTACATGATACAACAAAGGTTTCATCAAAACCTAACACAGTTAATGAAAATAAATGAAGTGGGGTAGCTGTAACAATTTTCGAACAAATAAACATTTTCCAGTTTTATATTTAGGGTAGACCCAGCTGCCTTTCATAAATAGTTGAGTACTTTCTTTTATTTTTTGATAGTCCTTACTTGGAAATGGCTAATAGGCCTTGTGGCTTTCCACTATAAAATCTGGTTTAAAATGGCTTATATAGATATTTCTTTATGTTCTTTTTCTATTGCTTGTATTTGATCCTTTCTCTGTCATTATATATATGCCTCTTTTTTTACCAGTAGACAGCTGCTATTCACAATAATTGCCAGGGCAGTCAATTATACTTTAAATAGGCCCACTTGAGGGCAAATGAGCGTATGGTAGTTTAAATTGTGCTGGAGACATATTATGCACAAAGACTGTCATTTCAAGCATCTGGAACATGACAAATATTATTTGGAAGCAGTGCAGTATATATGTAGTATGTGTACTCTATATCAGTACAGCAATACCCAGGGAACTGTGTTTGCATGCTTTGCAATGCAGATATTTATCTATCTAATCTATCTATCTATCTATCTATCTGTCATCTATCTATCTGTCATCTATCTATCTATCTATCTATCAATATCTCTCTATATACAAATATTTATTTGCACACAGAGACACAAAAATACATGCATATATAAAATACATACAAACTAATGCCTAAATTGCATACCAAACACCTGATTTCCTGAAATGCATGCCTATTTTTACAAACTGAGAGCAAGTGATCCTTTGTAACAGGTATTAATAAATATTCACTTTTCCCTAATATTATAGAGTAGCATCGAACTGAAAACAAGCAATATCCACTTAATTTGTCAAATTAGTTAGTAATTTTTCTTTCTTGTGGGAGCATGCATTATAAACACTATTGCTTTACTAAAGTGGTAATATAAAGTGAGACAGACTAGAATAACATTAAGATCAACATAGTTAAAGCTGCATAAGAAATATGCAATGAAACTCAAGACAGCACTGCTTTCAGGATTATTTGAATAATGATAAACAAACAAAAATTTCAACCCTCAGAATAGAGCATTTGGGAAAATTAAGCAAGCAACCTAAACCAAGCAAAGTATATTTAGTATGGTGATTTATTTTTATACAGAAACAACCTTAAAGGATTACAAAATAGCAAAATTTTATAGTTAAGGATATAAAGAAAAGACCTAGAATTGATTCCTACAGTGCCATTAAGTTCTTCCAAATATGACAATTTACATTTCAGGGACTGATTCTGAGATGCTGAGCATTTTCTGTTAGATCTCTTGAGAGCTCTGGTTATTGAGCATCTTCTAAGATCAGGATGATCATAACTGCTCAATTCCACATGAGGAAGTAATAAAATCCATCATTGCATGAATGCATTTATAGATAAGATGCATCTTACTATATCCATCCTGGAAGGAAGAATGCACATAACTGGCCTAAAACTTTGCTCTGTAGGTCTTCCATTATTGATAACTAAAGGTCTAGCTCAAAATAGCCTTTTATTTTTAATTTATATATTAAAAAAATATAGCGAAGTACACGTAACATGGTAGGAAAGAGCATGAAAAAATATGAAGTTTGCAGTGGCAATTTTAGAGAATGGATTACAACAAAGTAGCCTTAGGAAGTGAGGTTCATTAGCAAATCAGAGCAGTGCAAAAGACAATTAAAAGCTGACAAAAATAGGGCATTTAGCAACATATACATACACTCATACAAAATATGAGTATGCAAGGAATAAGTTGAGATTTCATTTCTTACAGACTTAATTAAAAATTTGGGAATATCAAAGTATCATATTCATAACTAGTGTGTTCAACTTGCCTTTAAAACTTCGTAAAAACCTCAGGGTCTGTAAGGCATTGGCCATTTTACAGCTGAGAAAATGGTCAATAACAACATTTTTCAAATTAAGATTGTGTTCCTTCATGATTCAATTCTATTTCATGCCCAGTAAGGGCAAGATGTAAGAAAGGGCTTGACTGATTTTGTCCAAGATCTAGTTTTGAAAAATCCTCCACTCAGTCATTCCTTGGTCCTGCAAGCCCAATTTCAACTCATGACTTATATTTGAGATTCTGGTTCTTCTTCCAACACGGCACTTTTGATAGGACCAAAGAGCTCAGCTTTTTTTCTGTGACATAAACATATCTGGAGCACCAAATAATGGCAGTTGTGTTTGGAAGGTTGTTCCCCACCTGCCTTCTTTTATTTATAACTCTGCACACAAACATTCACAATTTTGCAGGCCAGAAAGTCAACTAGTGAGTGTTATTACCCTATAAAATGGAGTGCTTTGGTATGGGAAGAGGAAGACCTTACCTCTGATCTCTGCCCTCAGATTCTCTTGCGTATTTTAAATGACACAGCCACTGAGGACAAAAAACCACCCACAAAAACCATAAATGGGAGCAGAAGTTTACCCCAGGAGACCTCCATGTTTACATGAATGCCAGAACCACTAGACAATGGAAGACTGTTTACTCACATACCCACTTCTCTCCAGAGTTTGTGCACAGCTGAAACTGGAAAGGTAATTGCAGAAGCAAAAAGTCTTCATTTCAGAAAAAAAAAAAAAAAAA
>VZRH01005100.1:381628-401002 GCA_013397555.1 Urocynchramus pylzowi | reverse complement strand
AAAAAAAAAAAAAAAAAAATCAGTAATTTTTTAGTTACACTGTAAATAGTTAATAAGACAAATAACTAAGTACATCTATTTTTCTTTCAGTGTTGCATAAAACCTAGGAGAAATATGTCTTGAGAAAAATCTCTGAGCTGAGAGAGATAAAAGTATTAGGATGTCTGTATGTCACAGTCAATTAGAAGGTTACCTTCTTATCATTACTGCTTATCATAACTGAAGGAAATGGGCCCTCCTGATTGGCAGAAATTAGTTAAACCAGTTTAGACTAGATTCAAGTGCCATCTGTTCAGCGCCCTAGACATACAAATTATGAAGTCCGTATTAATGACTAGAGAGAAAGTAACTAAAAGGTACAAAGTGTTTCTCTTTCAATGGAAAGGTCCAGTTCTAAATTTGAAAAAGGCTATTCTGTCTTTATAATTCTTCCTATGTGTTTTTATTTTTCCTTACATGGTCAACAAATGGAGTCAATAAGCATAACAATGATGGTGTGGAAAATTTTCAGTTGCTAAAGAGGATTGGTATAGCCTGTGAGAGCCTTGAGGTCTGGATGCTTGCTAATCTCATGGAGAGGTATATTTCTAGAGGCTGACCAATCTCCTGCATACAAACAAGTAGGATAGAATTGGAATCACAGAATCATAGAATAGTGTGGGTTGGAAGTGACCTTATAGATCATCTAGTTGCAATCCCCATGCTATGGATAGGGGCACCTTCCAGCAGACCAGACTGCTCAGAGCTCCATCCAGCCTGGCCCTGAACACTGTCAGGGATGGAGCATCCACAGCTTCTCTGGGCAACCTGTGACAGTGCCTCATACCCCACAGTAAAGAATTTTTTCCTAATATCCAATCTAAACCTAGCCTCTTTCAGTGGATTTGTTCTGTCACTACAATCTCTTGTTAACAAAAGTCCTGCTCTATCATTCTTGCAGGCTCCCTTCAGGTATAGGAAGGCTGCAGTTAGGTCATCCTCAATTTTTTAGGCTGAAAAATTCCAATTCTCTCAGCCTTTCCTCACAGGAGAGATGTCTCATTTCTCTAATTGATTTGGTGGCCCTCCTCTGGACTGGCTCCAGCAGGTCCCTGTCCTTCCTGTGCTGGGAGCCCAGAGCTGGATGCAGTGCTCCAGGTGGGTCTCAGCAGAGCAGAGCAGAGGGGCAGAATCCCCTCCTTTCCCTGCTGCCCCTGGGGCTCTGGATGCAGCCCAGGACACGTTTGGCTCTCTGGGCTGGGAGTGCCATGGCTGGGCCATTGCAGCCTCTCACCCACAGCACCCCCAAGCCCTTCTAGCAAAGCTGTTCTCAAGCTATTTATCCCCCAGCCAGGAGTTACCCTAATGTAGGTCTAATTCATTGCTATTGGTCTTGTTAAACCCCATGAGATTTCCATGGCCTGACTTGTCAAGGTATTTTTTGCTCATAATAAGTAAGCATACATGTAAAAATTATTTGTTTTAAAATTATTTTGAGCAGTATGGCATGCTACTGTGAGCAAGAAATTACAACCGTGTTTAAAAAATATTACTACAAAATTATTTTGTTTCATGTCCTTTCCTGCAGAGGTTCAGTACACTAATGAATCACCAATGAAGCACATTGAACACATACATGGCTGTTTGTGAAAAGAAGACTGAAATGGAAAATTACTTTGAATAGGAAAAAAAAAAATTCCTCACTGTGATTTCAATATCACCTTAGCTGAATAATTTTCCTTGTGTACAAAATGGTAAATTTCTTCACTCAAACCCATGGAATGAAACAACAATTCCTTCCTCAGTTCTAGTCTTAAATTACTACATAACAGAATGTTCTTTAAAAAAGGTTGCTATGTTATGGATAAACAATGCTTACAAAAAAATAAAAAGAAAATATGAGAAAAGTGTATTTGAGGATTAACTAATAAGAATTTTGTTTTAGATAGACCATGTTTGTGCTGATTGTAAATTGAGTATATTGTGTAGTTCAAAATGAAAAAAAGGGTACAGAAGGTGTTGCTTTTGTGTTGTTTGTAAACGGTGAAATCTGCAAATAAATTGAAATTTTCTTGGGTATGTTTTTTATTCATAATTATATGCCAAATAATGCCTGCATAATTATTGAGCCTGAACTGATTCATAAATGGCTTTATGCTGGTGCTCAATATTTGACACAGGCTGTGACTCAATGTTTTGAACTGCCTCCTTGCTCGGAATAAGCCTGACAGCTCCAGAGCTCTGTCACCACAGAGGTCAGGAAGATTGCTGCAGCTGAAGAAAAGAGCAAACATTTTAAAAAAGACTCATTTCATCTCTGCCACAAGTACTCATAAACAGCAAGGACACTACATTTTTAATAAAGAAGAATATTAATATTCTTGGCATCCGAGTTCCTTTCTACACTTGCCCCTTTAACATCCTAGATACCCCCACTGCTTCCCTTCAGTGATTGTATTCCTATTATCCATTTCATGTCATTTAGCTCACCTCATATTACATTAATTTACTCAGTTAAACTTGCTTCTGCTTTGCCAAGTTTCTTGAGACATGAGTAACTACTAAACTGTATAGGGATAGAGATTTACCATCTTTGAGGATCCACTATAATGGATAACAGTATCAAGATGGTAACATAGAGCACAACAGAATTTTAAGAAAAGTTTACTCAAATGAATCTTGATTAATAAATAAAACAACAGTCTCTGAAGGTGAGTTCTGACATGTTAGAAGGTATGAAATGAGAAATATAATCATGTGAAGAAGACTAGATCTCTTGCTTTGCAATATAAAGGTAATTCAATAAAATTTGCTGAAGAAATGCTACACTTTTTTTAAAAAAATAAAATTTCACCTATTTTGATCAAAATTGAAACTCTCAATAGAAGTTCAAATACAGACAACTTCAGTCCTCTATTTCTAGTAGGTAGGTTCTTTGTTGGAACATTTGCACTGTGTTAGATAATTTTCAGTAATTTTTAACACATTATCAATTATATAGAATATTCAAACAATAGATTAAACAATTACAGAATGGTTTCTTTAAGGCTCCTAGGCCTTGTCTAAGACTTTTGGAGCTGTCTTCAGTGTTTCTTATCATTAAATACACATACAGACTTCAAGGCTTAAAAATAGCTGGTTTAAGCCAAATAATCCCACTTTAAGGATTTATTGGGGAACTAAATGTAAACATAAGAGGCTGTAGTTCATCTAGAAAATCAAAAATTATCAATTAATTTCCCACATCCATTTATGGTGTTTATTGAAAACACAAGAAGTGATAAAGACTGTCATATTTCAAACAAGAAATGAAACAATTTAATATTTAAAGCTCCTTTTTTTTTCCCAGGTGTAGGGTAGGAGGCAGTAGAGGAAGTTGTTTGTTCTTTGATTTGGCTTTGGGTTTTTTTTTTTTGTTCTTCTTTTCCTCCCTAATACCCCTCCAGATCTGGCAGACATTCAGGAAAGAGAAGATTGTTTAGATTGTTTACACCCTTTCAGAGATTTCAGATTACTCCTTGAATTTCACTTGGAGAGCCTGCTTGTTATGTTGAGCCATTTACATATTCTCCATCCATCTGCTGATGGGGGAAGAATATTGTTCATTAGGACTTTGATTAATTTATCACAGGTGTCCAGAGCCACAATGCTCTTCAGGCACAGGCAAGTGGGACATCATTCTCTCCCATTCCTGAGCACAGCTCTGTCAGTTCTAGGGACAATCCAGCTCTTCATTAGCACTCCTTGTGCAAGACCCATAGATCTTTTGGCTACATAAACTATTTAGATTTCCTTGTATGGGCAATAAGAAAGTAGCTCATCAATGTGAATGTGTGTTTTCATATGGAAGCTTCCTGGGTGACTCATGAGGCCTTTAAAAGGCAACATAAGTGATCAAGCAAGGTATCTCATAATATTGAAATTTTCAGTGTTGTCATCAATAAGTAGAACTGAAAGATGGCTCTCAGCTCACTCAACTCTCACCACAGGACTAATCAGAATTCAAGATTTACTCATTTCTTCTTGGCTGAAATTCAGCTTCTGAATGATGAGTTGTTTCAGTCAGTTACCCTTTCAGAAGGTAAAAAGGAACTCACTTTGCTCATCTCATACTTTAAAGAAAAAGGTAGAATAACTACTGAATTCCACTAGACAAAAACTCTGTGGAGATTACCCCAGAGAATTTTTCTTTCTGGAAGTGGTGGTAGTCCTCACTTTTGAATTGATGCTGAAAGAAAAATAGTGACAGGAAAGAATGTCAAAGATCTTCATAGGAACTGTAGAGCATGGACTTGCAAAAAAAATGTGTAACTACACTGGAAAATTTGCTGGCCAAAATTTCCCCCTATATTCATCAAGATCAGTCTTTAGAACATGGTCCAAAAAAGTTATATTCTATGAGAATACAGAAGTTTGCTTTTTTCAGACATTGTGGAAAACTGATTTGGCAACTTTGCAGGTTCTTTTCAAGAGATTTAAAAAAAAAATTGAGGTAAAAAGTTGAGTCACTTGTTTAGTATTCCAAGCTGGTAATAGAGGATATTTCAGATTGTTTCATCTAGAAGAGAATTTGCTCCACTTTTCTGAACATACTTTATTTGTGTCAGTAGCATACTAATCTTTCAAAATTTTAATTCTCCAAGATACATGCTAAAATATAAGGTTACTTTTCTCAGCTACATAATTCAAATATGTTTGAAAATATGATAGAACACTACAAAATATAATCCTAGATCAAATCAAGTGAAAGGAAATCTTGTCAGTGGGGTTTTCTTGTCATAGGATTTTCTTGCACTGGGAAATAGTAGAAATCAGTTCGCAATAATTAAATTTCTGACCTAAACTGTGCTGACTTAAACCTTGAAAATGTATGAACCAAATCTGTAATTTGAAAAGTCTACTTAATTAATTTTGTGAGAGACAAGGGTGATTTACCACAGTATATTGAAGATCTTAAACAGAACATAGAGAATACAAAGACTCCCACATTTTATTCTACCTTGCGAGTTTGCAAATATAACCTACAACATTCTCAGACTGAGAATGATTCCAATTAATTTACTCAATATTAAGGAATCTCACAGCTCATTAATTAAATCAATGAATTTAGAGAAACCAGAATTTCATCTAAATGATGCGTTAAGTACCCTCAAAACTTTTAAGTAAAAATTAATTTAAAAATTAAACTATTATTACAATTTTACTGCTATATAAACAAAAGGTATTTGTACATATATAAATTTTGAGTGTACACAATTAAAACCTCCGCATTTACAGCTCTGAAACATAGTGAAAAGAATTCTGAAATATTTTACAATGAGACTGGTGAAACACTGTACCAGGCTGACTGGAGAGGTGATAGATGTCTCATCCCAGGAAATGTTCAAAGTCATGTTGGACAGGACTTGTAACAACATGATCTACTTGAATGTCCCTGTGCACTGCAGAGAGGGTTGGAACTAGATGACAATTGAAAGTCCTGTCCGATCCAATCTATTCTATGATTCTGTGATTAAAATTCTATAGAGAAAAGTTTTTGAGCTGAAAAAAAAAGAGAAATGGAATTCTTATGTTACTGGCATCATCTATTGACACAGGACAACCTCTAAATAGATTTCAATTTGCTTTAAGGAATTCTTGGATCTGTTGGATGCTTTTTTTTTTTCCTATTCTTTCCTTTCCTCTTCAACTTGTATGTGGTCAAAGTACATATAAAAAATGTAAAGGTAAAGATAATTATTTAGTAGGATGGAGCTGATATTACATTTGTGAAGACAATGGAGGCATAAAATTCAGAAGTGCCTTTATTTGGGTTAAAAAATTACAAAAGGTTTTCAAATCCATGTGTTTCTCTCTACAAAACAGGACATAATTGAGACCACTTACATCAGTCCTGCATTTCCTGTTGGGTATTCCTGCAAGAACCTGAAGTAACCACACAACACACAGTTTTTTAATTCTGAAGTCCAAGTGACACTCTTAAAAATATATGCTAAACAAAAGGGTAATGTTTTGTAAGATATATGGATGGCACTGATATTTATTGTTGTGGCTGTTTGGAGGAACAGTAGGAAATTTTGGCTGTGTAAGTTCCAGCAGTAATCAGCCAGGAAACTCAATCTCACATGCCATCACTGTGATATCTTTGGGACAAACTGTGTCTTTTTGGGGCAAAAATCTTATCTTTCACATTCTAGCCAAATTACATGTTTACTAGAGTTTCTGGGTTAAAAACTATAAACAAAAAAGCATCTAGAGAATTTCAATCTGAAATGATGGAAGATGAAAACCCCCACAATTATAAGATGTTGACTATGATTTGCAAATATTACTGTTTTTTCTCCTTAAATTTCTGTATCACACCATGGTCCAAGCAAGAGTGGAAGACTGAAAAAAGACAATCAGTCTCTTTGCATTTTTATTGGATTCCTTCTATATTCTTTTAGACTGCTGGCAGTTTATGTTTTATCTGTAAAAACTGAAGTAGATAAATAGCACATAACAATCCTAACAAAATAAATGCATACACTTACATGTTTTAAGTGTCCTTCAGCAATCATAAAGTGTATTTAAAGATTAGTAGCATATTAAAATATAAAAAATTAGTATGAAATAATTAAAATGTCCAGACGTGACAATATATCTGAGAACATCCTTCTTCAGTTTGTGCTAATTGTTATCTTTTTTTTTGCTCATGCTCTTGGTGACATAATTTTGTTGTATCTTTTAATGGGCATAAAAATATTATCTATTATAACAGATATTTTTAGCTGTTTTCACTATTTGACAGTTTTGACAGACATTATTGATTTGGTCGGCAACTGTGGCTAACCAGAAGGGGACAATGTGACAGTTTTATGTAACAAAAGGCACAGTGTCATGTCAACTGAACTAAATGTTGTACAAAGTGACAGCAGGACAAAAATGCCTTTCAGACTTAATTTTCTGCTTCATTTTTTCTACCATCAATACGTAAGGCAGTGCAGTAGGTGACACAAATTAGCAGGATAGAGCAAAAGGTCTATCCCTGTTTCTGTTGCTATACTTGACTTCCTTCCACTAAGGTAATCTCCAATTATTTAAAGCGTGAATGGAAAAGAAGAGCAGCTTATAGTAATCAACCTACCTGTTTAGGAGAAAATATATCCCTTATCAAGATTCTTTATATTTTTCTCCTGGGTGGCTTTTTGGAAAAGATGAAAGAAAAAAGTCCCCCATCTGCCAGGTCATGCCTACAAGACACATTCTGTCAAGTCTTAAAAGCAACAAGAGCTTTGCCTGTGGGATACCTATAATTATGATGTGGAGCGGCCCTGCGCCTGCTGTAGCTCATTGTTCTGCTAACACAGCCCGAATGAGAACAGTGGCTCCAGGCTGTGAGTTGATAAAGTGCAACTTTTCGATTTTGCTCTTCTATGGCTGTAGCATTGTGCAGAGTATGTGAGTGACATCTTTGGCCTTCCTTTGGGCTGAGCAGATTGAATCTGTCACGCTGAGTTAAACAATGACTAGGGGACACAACCTTAGCAGGGCCTGTCATTTTTTCCCACTAATTCAATCTACATTTAATCAATGAAAGTAATTTCTTGTTTGTTTAAGTCTCATATCCAACGGATCTAGAGGATCCTGAAGTACTGCACCTCTACCCTGACCTCCTCCCCTGTTAGAACTTGGACTAGTATATCAAGAATGGAATTAGTGAAAATTGCACATTTCAAGGTTGTCATGTTGCTCACTATATATTTAGTCTCCTTTTGTGTTTATATATGGAATCTGAGTGTCATTTTCCAGTTCAGTTTTCTCAGAGTTTCAGTGCAAAAGAAATTGGCTGAAGCTATACCCCCAAGAGCAGCAGCAATGGACTGTTAAGAAATAAAATGCACTCTCTTACTGTAGCATTCACTGGTTGTCCACATGTATGTCTCCTATATAAAGATCCTAACAGAAGGATATTTCTTCCTAGGTACAGGCTATCACTGTTATTGAAAGTAACCAGTAGTGACTTATGCAAGTTCAAGGACTTTATTGATCGGTTTAGCTGGTCTTAATCAGAATCTGTCTTCTTTTCCACTCATAGTGATTAAATAAGTCTAAGAGAGCCTGACATCAAGTCTTTGACTTTTTATTGGTTCACAGTAAGTGCTGTGCTCAGCACTTCAGTAGCCAGCAATTGCTCAGCAGGAAGTTAAAAACTCAAGGAAAGTTTCAAAAGAGAAAAAATTCTAAATCTATATAACATGTTAAATATATCAAGGAGAACCAAGAGATCAGGTATAGGTTTTCATGCTTTCTGAATGTTTCAGGGTTTTTTTAATAAACAGTACATTTTAAACAAAATAAAAGAGGGAAATTAGTAGTTGTCTAATCAAAAATATGAGCATAAAACAGGTTGTATTTTTGAGTTACATTCAATAATTTACCAGATTTTGCCTGGCTGTTCTTGGGAAAATTATGGAGAGAAAAACAAGCAAAAGAAAAAATTCAACTATGATTTTCAGGCAATATGTATTTTCTCTTTTAAAAAAGCATAAATCTATAAATACACTTACATATAAAGATATTTTCAATAATTGAATGCGTTTTTTCTAAAGGCATGAGCAGAAATTGAAAACATGCTCTCCACCTGATTATTCCCCTTGAGAATACCAGGCTGGAAGGGGAACTCAAGGATCATGTGGTCCAATCTATCTTGGCAAAAGCACAGTCTAGACAAGATGGTCCAGCACCCTGTTCACATGCATCTTTAAAGTGTTCGAATTGGGGAACCCTCCAAGGTTTCCCAGGGAGATTGTTGCAACAGCTGATTGTTCTCATTGTAAAAATTTTTCCTCTTGTGTCCATTTGGAATCTCCCTAGGAGCAGCTTGTGCCCATTAGGCTCTCTTTTATGCAACTCCATATGAAAAGGTCTTTCTTCAGGATGAGACTTCTTTCCAAAGTGTCCACTTCCCACTCAGATGGTATAATCAACAAACTTTTATCAGGGTTTGTCAGGATCCCATCATGGATCACTTATGAAGAAATCAAACAGTGCTGGGCCCAAAGCTGATCCCTGAGGATCTCATTTGTAACAGGTTGCCAATGTGAAAAGGCAGAGGCACCACCACCCTCTGAGTGCCACCTGCCAGCCAGGTCCCCACCCACTGCATGGACCACTTCACTAGACTGCAACACACCAGCTTTTCTGGAAAAAGGCTGTGACAACATATCAAAACCCTTGGAGAAATCCAGACAGACCATGTCCTCTGCTAATCCCACGTCAGCTTATGGGGTTATTCTGTCATAGAAGGTAATCAGGTTTGTCATTCACAATTTGCTCTTGATGATTCCGTGCTGGCTTTTCCCAGTCACATGCTACATCTGACTTATGACAGTCCCCAGGAGGACTAATTCTATAAATTTACCAGGGACTGAAGTAAATAATGAGTCTATAATTTCCTGGATCCTCTTCTAAGCCTTTCTTGTTGATACAAAGGGTATTAATGCCAATTGATACAATTGGTGGCATTATACAATGGAGTGAAATTAGCCTTCTTCCATTTTTCTCAGATATGCCTCAATCTCCTTGATATCTTTAAGATTATGGAGAGTGGCCTTGCAATGAAGTCAGTTCTCTTAACACTCTCTGGTGGATAGTTTCAGGGCCCATTGATTTGTAGCTGAAATTTTTTTGGACATTTTCTCCTGGAAGGCAGTGTTCCTCTTGTGACTCCCTATCAAGCCAGCTGACACACATCCCAGTACCCCATAACAGAGTCACCCACTGTGTGCTCTTGTTCCATTGGTGGAATACTGTGTGTGTTTCTAGTGCAGTTTCTTCTTGCAGACCTTGCTCACAGGTAAAAGCTTCATATCTGATCTTGATTGCAAAAATCAAAGGGTAGAGATTTGCAAAAATCAAAGGGCAGAATTCTGTTTATAGGGGTCATAAGTTGGTGTATTTTTGGTGGTGACCCTCATAGGAACATGGTTCTAAAACCACTTGTCTATCCCAATCTTGGTCCCTGTAATAGCACATAGCCTTTCAACTGTTTCCTTCAGTTGGACAGCTGATGTAACAGATATGTACAGAAGGGTCTGTGAAGTTATTATAACCTACTGGCTCTACTGTCTCCTTTCTTATCTACTCCATCTGAGTGTAAGCACAAGATCTCTCAGTGGCTTTCTCTGTAGAAACACTGGTTCTAGCTCTGAGGTGAGTGTTCACCATCCTTACAGAGACCTCATTTGTGGCACTACAGGCAGTAAGCTGGGACCTCCTGCACAAACCACTGCATCCTCTTGATTCCTGTTTGGCCTCCCTGGTCTCAGCTCTACCCAGGGGCAATTGCTACTGGCAAGCCCAAGCTACATCAACCTCCCTTGCTAGACCTGCCAGCTTCAGCTGGGACTCTGTGGTTTCAGGATTTCCCTGACTCTGGAAACACTACTATTCCCCTGGATCTAGCACCCAGTAATAGAACTTACTGCTGCCATCTCTATGTACCTCAAGACTGAGTCTTTGTTTAATGCAAAAAGATCACAGAATAACAGAACGTGCTGAGTTGGAAGAGACCACAGGGATCGTTGAGCCCAGCTCATGGCCTTGCAGAGGACTATCCCCAAGAATCACACCATGTACCCAAGAACATTGTACAAACTCTTGAACTCTCTCAGGTTCCCTGGGGAGCCCATTCCAGTGACCAATCTCTGGGTGAAAAATCCTTTTATAATAGCCAACTGAACCCCACCCTGACCCAACTTTTGGCCACACCCTCTGATCCTATCACTGGTCACACAGAGATCAGTGTCTGCCCTTCCTCTTCCCCTCCCAAGGGAGTTGTAACTGCAATGAGGTCTCCCCTCAGTCTCTTCTTCTCCAGGCTGAACAGACCAAATGACCTCAGCTGCTCTCATATGGCTTAGCCTCAAGGCCCTTCACCATCTCTGTTGCCCTCCTCTGGATATTCTCTAGTAGTTTAATGTCTTTTATTGTGGCACCCAAAAGTGCCCCCAGCACTGAGGTGGGGCTGCCCCAGTGCAGAGCAGAGCAGGACAATCCCCTCCCTTGCCCAGCTGGCCATGCTGTCCCTGATGCCCCCAGGACACTCTTGGCCCTCCTGGCTGCCAGGGCTCTGCTGGCTCATGTTCAACTTGCCATGGAGCAGAGCCCCAGGGCCCTTTCCATGGCACTGCTGTCCAGCCTCTCATTGCCCAGTCTGTCTGTACATCCAGGGCTGCCCCATCCCAGGTGCAGAATCAAAGAGCACGGCGCAGCGGATGAAGCCCTGCAGAACTCCACTTGTGATGGGTCACAGGTCCCCAGTCTGATGTGACCCCCTTAACTGTAACCCTTTGTGCCTGACCTGTGAGCCAGTTGCTCACCCACCACGAGATGTGTTTATCCAGCTGTGTGCTGGAAGGATAGAAAGAAGGATACAGTGAGAGACAGTAACAAAGATTTTAACTGAAATCCAAAAAGATCACATCAACTGTCTTCCCTTAATCATGTAGGTGGGTCACCTTGTAATAAAAGCAAATAAGATTTGATAAGCAGGACTTTGCCTGTCATGAAGCTGCCCTGGCTGTGACCAAGGACTGCTTTGTATTTCAAATATTTGTCAATCCCCACCCACAATAATCTTCTCCACATTTACCAGGCACTGAAGTGAGACAGACAGACCTGTAGTTTCTGTGGTCCTTTATTTTGCCCTTCTTGAAAATCAGGAAAATATTAACCAGCTTTCAGTCATCTGAGACCTTTCCAGATTCCTAAGACCACTGAAAAATCTCTGACAGAAGTTTTGCAATGACATCAGCCAGTTCTTTGAGAATTCCAGAAGAATCCCATCAGGCCCATAGATTTGTAGGAATCCAGCTGCAGCAGCTGATAACTGCACACTTTTAGGGTCAACTGAGAGTTGATAATTTTTGCACAGTCATGCTCCTCCAGCTCACGGCATTGAAACCCCTATTCCATCATCCGTGCTGAAGACAAAGGCAAAGAATGTGTTGAACACCTCTGCCTTATCCATGTCCCTGTTTGTGAGGTGACCATCCTTATCCTCTAATGGGTTTATGTTATTTTTTCCCTGCCTTTTGCCATTAATGATTTGAGAAAAGTAATTTTATTGTCCCTCACATTTTAGGCCAGCTTCAGCTTTGGCTGCACAAATTTTCTCCCTACAGTGACAAGCAGCATTTCTGTGTTCTTCCCATGTCACCCAATCTTGCTTTCACTGGACATACATTTTCCCTTTTTGCTTTATTTCCAGGAAAAGATTCCTGCTCAGACAAGCAGCCTTCTGCCTCATCTGCTTGACTTGTGAAATTTGGGTACCAGAATAACCTTCAAAGAACCTTGGTAGCATTCCAGACCTGCCTTGCTTTGTGTCTCAAGGAATTTTGCTTTATTCTTGCTTATTTATGTTAATAGGGAAGGTGTAGGAAGTTTCTTTAGAACTGCAAAGCTGAACAACTGGCAGCAAAACCCGCTTCCTCAAATAATGTTCAATTCTTCTTCAAATAATGCTAAATCCCAGACAGCCAAACTGTTAGTGCATCATGCCAAAATAAGAATCAAATAGGCAAAATTTTCTGACCACACCTGATGGATCTCCTTCTTGGAGCATGGGAAGCCCCACCCTCAGCCAAAGGGTAAGGAAGGACTTCTGCAGTGTTAAGGGCATTAGGTCTTTGTCAGCAGAAACTCAGTCCCACAAAATGGCAAGCTCACTCAGCATGACTCTCAGCATACAGGGGGAGTGCATACAGTAATGGCTTAGGGTCCTAATGTAATCCATCTCTGCTTGGCTTGCGAGCGTGGAGTCCGGGTATAATGGCATTAGTAAGAATATATGACAGAAATAAAATAATATGATTTTATTCCAAGATAAATGAAATGATTGTGTGGCAGGGAGGTTTCAAAACAAAGTTCATTTGATTTTGGGAAGCAGTAACAATACAGCACATCACTACATTTGGTTTACCAGGTGCAGGCATTTGACAGTCAAAAGACACAACATGCTCAAAAAAATGCCAGAAAAATTAAAATGAATTTGAGGAAAACTAACACGACTAATTTTTTTTTTATGTTTTAAAATTTAACAATAGTAATGCACACACAGAGTGTTCCAACACCTTATGAGTAGTGGAGTATAGCATGAAAACTACTTAGAACTAGCAGAGATTTTTTAAATCTTTCCACTTATCAACAGAATTAGATCATAAAATGTGGACAATTATTCCTGTCATCTAACCAAATACTTTCGGAACTGGCTCTAAAAATTTTCCATTAGTAATATGGTCTTATTTTTCTCTAAATCATTTGTCATTTTAATTACTTTTCAAGCATGTCCATACACTCTTATATGGGAAATGTACATACAGACTTGTGAACAAGAGGCTGCAGAGCAGCTCCACAGAAGGTGACCTGTGAGTACTGGACAATGGCAAGCTGAATACAAGTCAGCAGTGCCCTGGCAGCTAGGAGTGGCTGAGGTCACTTGGTCTGTTCAGCCTGGAGAAGAGGAAGCTGAGGGAAAACCTCATCACAGTCTAAAGCTTCCTCATGGGAGAAAGTGGAGAGGTAGTCACCAATCTCCTCTCTCTGGTGACCAGTGGAAGGACCCAAAAGAAGGCCAGAAGCTGTTTCAGGGGAGGTTTAGTTTGGATATTAAGAGAAGGTTGTTCACATAGACAGTGGTTGGGAACTGGAACAGGCTCCCCAGGGAAGCAGTCATGGTATCAAGCATGTCTGATTTGAAAATACATTTGGATGATTCTCTCAGGCACGTGATATGCTTCTTAGGATTGTCCTGTGCCAAGCCAGGAGTTGGCACAGGAAGATCCTTTCAGGTCAGGGTACTCTATGATTGCATGATTTCAATCCGAGTGTAATTCAGGTCAGTTAAAGTTGTTTGGGTTTTTTTAGCTGCTTCTCTCTTAAAAATCCCAGCTCTGAAAGAATAGGACCAGAGCCCAACTCCACTGATGCCTAACATCAAAGACGACAAACGTGCTCCATTGTCAGTCAGCCTGTAAAAACTTGATTGAATAAGCTTGAGGACACCTATAATGTTCAGACTGGGTATAAATATTTGGCCTGCAAATATTTATTGGCCTGATCAAATATTGGCCTGACCTGCCCTGCAAATTACAGAAATACGTTCTCATCCTGTTGGCAGCTTTTCCCTGTCACTGGAGGGGGATAAGTTGGATGTGCAGGATGACATAGTGAAGCAAGCTACCAAATAAGATATTTGGAGCAGGATCCAAATATGTTTTCAGAATGTATCTATTTGGGGCTTGTTTCAAGACCATCTCTCTGCAAATACTTCCTCCTTCTCACATTTTATCAGATCTATTTGAAGTTAAAATTACAGCCATATGTTGTAAATAAATGCAAACTCAAAGAATGATAATGAAACTGAAATTATAAATTATTCAAGAAAGTCCTGTCTTTAAACTCCTAATTTATTTTTATCAAAAGAAGTAACAAAAAAGAAGTCCCAGAAAAAACCCCCAAACATTCAGGAAGCAAGTGAAAATAAATTGTTAATTTGAGCCGTGCATCATAAGGAGAAAGAAATTTCTGGGTTTGTTTCAAATTCTTTCTTGCCTCAGTATTTCCAAACAGCACTTGCATCTTCAGAAGTTTCACAATATTCCTATTTTCTTCTGCTCTCCCAATAGATGCCTCTGCAGACCTTGCATGAGACCATTTGAGGAACCAAGGAAAATAAAGCAGATGGGCACATACATATGACGTAAGGAGAGGTAGCACCTTTGGCCTTTTTTATTTTAACAGTTTTCACTGTGCCTAGCACAGTGAAGTACTACATGATTAACAAAAGCAGTAGGAATTTAATATCCCAAGGAAAGAGTGGGTTGGAGAGGGGCCAGCCAAAGTTAGTACATGCCTTTAGGAAATTCCCACTGACAGGTTTGAAATACAACTGTTAGAAAAGAGAGGGAGAGATACTAGAGTGGGGAAACAAAAAGAAACAAACAAACAAACCAAAAGGCTGAAGTGGGGAAAACACCAGGTGCCAAGGAGGGAGAAAACTCAGAATCCTCCCAGAACATTCTCATTCCTGATTTGCACAGTGAAGAGAACAACTACTCTCCCTTGGTCATCCCAGGTGAGACACAAATGAAACAGAAAAGTGGTACTGATAGTTTGTACTTTTTGCAGCTAAAAGAAAAAGTAAATGTTAAAGCCTTTCATGGTTGTTTGAGATGTATATATATCTTAGATTTTACATAAAACTAAGTAATTCTAGGAAATTCTGGTACTAATTAAAATTTCTTGTTGTGCTATCACCATCAAAATGAAAGATCATACTTCTAAATGTAATAAATCCCACCAATAAAAAAGAAGGAACGGGGAATTAAAGACCAGCTTGATTCCTGAAGATATTTTCATACAAATATCTTTTCCATGTTTTTCTGGTACATCTGCATGGAAGTCTGCAAGGAAATCAGCCATATTTCTCAATAACTATGTATAAATATATAATGTATAAATAAACATAAATATAATCTGTAGTGATTGTGCAATGTCAGTTCTAGAACAGCTAGTTTCCTTTTCTTTCAACTAGATGCCAAAACTCTACTGGATGTATCATGATTATAAAAGCCATTATGAGCAATTTCTGCCCATGATACAAAATCATGATAATAAGCATATTCTTTATTTGCTTTGAAGGTGTGAAAGACTGATCCTTAGTAGGAAGCTAACTCTATGTGCTGGTTTCAGCTGGGGTAGAGTTTATTTCTTTCACAGGGGCTGAACACAGGGTTGGTAACATAGAGGTGTTTTTGTATTGCTTAGTAGGGCTTACACAGAGGCAAGGCCTTTTCTGAGAGGAAACACAGCCAGGACAGGTGACCCCAACTGACCAAAGTGATATTCCAGACCATGTGACACCATGATCAGCATATAAATGGGGGAGAAGAAGGAGGGAACATTTGTAGTGTTGAAGTTCATCTTCCCAAGTAACTTTTAGTGTGATGGGCCCCTGCTCTCCTGGAGATGGCTGAACCCTACCTGCCCACGGGAAGTGATTACTTAATTCCTTGATTTGGAATGTGCAAAGCAGTGCTTTGTTTGTGTATGCAGCTTTTGCTTTTGCTATGAAACCGTCTTTATCTCAACCCATGATTTCCATAGCTTTTACCTTGGCAGTTCCCTGCCTGATCCCTCTGGTGGGGGAACAGGTGAGTGGCTGGCTGTGGTTAGAAAAAAACACTGTATCAGCTCAAAATGTCAAAGCTCTGATTTTTGCCATCATGAAAAATAGATATTTAACAGACATATTTAGCTTTTTTGAATGTTAAAGACCACTTGAAAGCAGGTGTGTGAACAAATCATAACATTTGAAAATAATGAGAAAATTATTTCAAGGTCTCTGCTAGATATTAGTGAACTGTTTCACTGGAAGTACATTTTTTAGAGTCCAAAAGATTATCTTTGTAACTTCTACTCAATGTACATATTGATGAATAGTTGATATGTTAAAGAGACATCAAATTAATTATGAGTATGACTCTCTGAACCTGAGAATTGCACTAGGACTTAATTTAACCCTCTAGTTTTTCTGTCTTCTGCAGCATCTTTTGATTAAAGTGGTTCCAAAGGACAAAAACTATAAGGGGCAGTTGATGTAAGAGGTGCTTCTCTGCATGCAGCACTCATATATCTGCTAAGGAGAAGAGTGGAGGCTTCTAAGAGTGTTCTTAACACAAATAATATCAGGAGTGCTGCTTCTAAACCTTGTGAGTATTTTGCTACTTCTCCGTCAGTCAGAAAAAATATGGTTCAATAAACAGGAGCAAAGTATCATATTTGAAAAAAGACAGGCCCTCTGCAGTATTCCTCCTCAGGGGAATCTAAACAAAATGGAGACATGGCAAAGAAGGGAATTGTTAATGATCAGACAGAATAAACCCTAGCTTCTTGTTCTACGTTTTTGTGGGGTTATTTGTTTTCTTTTTCTTTTTTTCATTTCTTTTCCTTGTTCCCTTATACCCTTCTTTTAGTATGACCTCATGTACTTTCTGTCTAGCTTCCACTTCTGACTCACTCTCTGTTCAGGGAGGTAGTCTGCTCAGTGTCAGAAAACAGAAGCATTCAAAGAATGTCACAGTTTCACTTCCATAGAGGTTTGATATTCTGAAGGAATTGTATTTTGATTTATATAAGTAGTGTTTAAAACACACATAATTTGAGCTGTGACTAGAGTTTATCCTTATTTAAGTTTGGAGGTTTGAATTGTTTTTATGATTTCAAAATTTTCTGAAGCAAAATGCCAAATCTTTTCAAACCCTTCCCCTCCCAGCTCCATAAAGCATGATTTAATTGTACCTCCATTCATCATCCCAACCATTTATATTGAATCAATGTCAAGTTCTTTTCTATGGATTTACAGTATGTGTTTTACATTCTAACCAATTATATACTATGAACTAAGCTTTATACTGATGTAAAGAAATTTAGAAATGCATTTGTTTAGAAAAGTGTAAACCAGAATACTTAGGAGTGCTTAGGTAGAGTTAAGTAAAGGTTGCATTCTCAGAACAGGAATAAACGTAGAGCATAATTATTACTGCCAGGTAAAGCTAGAGAACTTGGTTTTAAAGAAAAAGGAATGTAATTTTTATACATTAATTCCTTGGCATTTAGCTCTTCTTGTGTGTTCCTCCATACTCACCTTATCTATACCCTACTAACCCTAGATTCTACTTCAATTCCAGTAGCACTCAGCACTCATCTCATTTGATATTTTCAATAATTTGACAGCATTCTTCTTGTTCAATCTTTGGCAGACCCTCCGACTTCAAAACCATTCATCTAAATGTCTACAATATCAGGGCAAGAAAAGCATTCTCATTTGCCTTTCTATCAACTCTGTAATATCAGCCTATTCTGTGATCTTCATACCAACCTTGATCTTTAAAATTTCACCACCTCTTTTTTTTTTTCATTTTAACAACTTCACACAGAAAATCTGTTAAAGAGAATATTTTTATTAATTTTCTTTTAGTTTAATTCCTTCATGCTTTGTTGTCTTTTTCTATTTATACACCTCTGAGCCCAAACAGGTGAAGGATATTCCTGTCCACATTTACCAGTCTGTTAAGACATACATGGTTCCATCTTCACCCACCTGTGTGCCTAGTTTGATAAATGTGCTCAGAACAGCCATCATCATTATTCCCTCTGCGTGAACCTGCTAGTATTTACCTCACCAGAGCCTTCGTTATCTTCTCTATCTGCCACAATTTCTCCTCCTCTTGTGCAGGACACTCTGTAAGAGCAGCCCACTGTTTTGTGAGCAAAATTCCTTCCACTGAGTTGCAAACATTTAATCAGCACAGATCTTTGTGAGTAGGAAATAGGTAACAGCCCTTCAGTATATTCACAAATATTCTGTTCANTATATATATAAATAAATATTTGAATATATACATATATATATATATATATATATAAAAATAAATATTTGATTCTGTAAATGGGGTCCAGAGGTGAAATGAATTAATTTCTATTGCTGTCTCTGCTAAAGAAATAATCAGCAAAATTAACTCTTAGATGGACAAAGTTGAAAAATGTAAGTCTTACCAGTAAAAAAAAAAAAATTTTTCTTCCTTAGGAAACTAAAATTTTTTCTAGCAATGAAAAGCAGGGGATACAAACCNATGTCTACAATATCAGGGCAAGAAAAGCATTCTCATTTGCCTTTCTATCAACTCTGTAATATCAGCCTATTCTGTGATCTTCATACCAACCTTGATCTTTAAAATTTCACCACCTCTTTTTTTTTTTCATTTTAACAACTTCACACAGAAAATCTGTTAAAGAGAATATTTTTATTAATTTTCTTTTAGTTTAATTCCTTCATGCTTTGTTGTCTTTTTCTATTTATACACCTCTGAGCCCAAACAGGTGAAGGATATTCCTGTCCACATTTACCAGTCTGTTAAGACATACATGGTTCCATCTTCACCCACCTGTGTGCCTAGTTTGATAAATGTGCTCAGAACAGCCATCATCATTATTCCCTCTGCGTGAACCTGCTAGTATTTACCTCACCAGAGCCTTCGTTATCTTCTCTATCTGCCACAATTTCTCCTCCTCTTGTGCAGGACACTCTGTAAGAGCAGCCCACTGTTTTGTGAGCAAAATTCCTTCCACTGAGTTGCAAACATTTAATCAGCACAGATCTTTGTGAGTAGGAAATAGGTAACAGCCCTTCAGTATATTCACAAATATTCTGTTCATGTTGGACACGTACTCACAGGATAGAAAAGTGTTAATATGCTCAGAATGACTTAGCTGGTACATTAATTATAATTACATATATACATATATATATATAAAAAAATAAATATTTGAATATATACATATATATAT
>VZRH01005100.1:340722-373326 GCA_013397555.1 Urocynchramus pylzowi | reverse complement strand
AAAAAGAAAGAAAAAAGAAGAAAAAGCAAGGCATTTCAGAAATTCTATCCACTACCTTTGAAAACAGATTATATAACAGCACAGCACTTTCCATTCATCATAGGGAAAAACATCTTCTCTTTCTATTTAGTTTTGCTTTCATTTCTGGCTCCATCCCATAAATAAATTGCATTATTTGCCTTTTATCTCTCTGGATAATATTTTATGTAGCTTCTGTTCTGTTTGAGCTACTTACATGGACAGATGGAGTGGAATCCTACCTGCTGGCAATAGTTTAATTTGTGGCAGGAACTCTACCAGTCTTTCTTACCTCAGGCTGTTTATGGCATAACATGAAGCATAACATATCATTTACCCTTGTGATAGTGAAGCAGATGTTGCTCTGCCCTGTGTAATCTCCACCTGGCACCATTTGGGTTGCCTATAGCTGTAACACATGCAGTCAAGAGGTCAGCCTGCATGTCACTTGTGCTCTTTAAAATGGCTAAAGCATTTTCCTCTTGTCTATTTTTAGCCTAGTACCTGTTAAAGAAAGCATCATATCATTAGTGATTAGAAGAAAGCAAAATTCTACAGAGAAGCCTTTTGGTTTCAGTTGAGGCAGCAGACAGACCAGTTACTTCTATTCAATTCAAATTTATGACTGTGTACTCTTCAGTGATGGATGGTTGTACTGGCAACATAGCCAGGGGGAGAATAAGCAATACTTGTGTAGCAGTTTTTCCTTTTTCTCTTTCCAGGTGCATATTTGAAATCTCATGCTAGGATTTGCATGAAAAGGAACATGAGTTCCTCCATTTCTTTAAATGGAATATACTTAAGATAATGAGATTAATATGCAGTATTGGAATTACAAAAAAACCTCTGTGGTTTAATAGTTTTAAGAATTTGGATTTCCACTCCTGGTGCCCCATCTTCAGCCCCAGAGAACAATTTAGGCATATAACATTTACTCAAGACTTCTGTGAATCTTCTTTAACATTTCTTCCTCAATCCTTCTGGAGTGAGTGTATAGCAACCTAGACCCATTCTGTCAAATTACATGAAATATTCTTATGAAGAAAGGGGGAGGTAGTTGGAAAAAACTCGTTTTAGCTCTCTTTCAGCTACCGTTTGCCAGTAAATTTGCACTTGATTTTTTAAAGAAAATTTCATGAATGTGAACCTGCAAAATGCTGGTAAGCTTACTTTCAATTCACCTGAATTCGGCCTGTAATTAAGTGTCTTGTCTACAATTACACTTGTAATTAACAGTAAATGGGAATGAATACAAGTGGAAAGAAGTTGAAGACTGAGCAAAGTATGAGAAGTATAAACTCAAGGAGAAACTCTTAAAATAATATACATTGAAAATATAAAATAAGTAGCATAAATTAGCACTGCCAAGGAAGGAATCTGGAGTGATTTTCTGTATGGTATTTATTACAGGACAGATTAATGAAGTTATTTTTAGGATGAGATGCTAGTCAGGGTAAGTGTGGCAAAACAAAACCTGAATTAGACTCACAAAATCAATTTTATGAGCAGTATTCTCCCAGTTCTGTTTTCATCTATTCTATATTTTTTGTCTTGATTTTTCAGATCAGAAGGCCATATCCATTTCTCCACCATCTTTATAACCAGTAAATCAGAAAACCCTGACATTAGCAGAGTCAGGGAAAATTCTCCACTCAGTGAATTTCAAGGTTTCTCCTCTGTTACTCTAGCTTTTCATCATGAAGATCTGCAGAAATTGAGAGCAATTGTTTCACTTTCATTCTGTGAAGTCTTGAAAATGTGACCTTAAACATTCCTCTAAATCAATCTAGAATTGACACTCCTCTCAAAAAAGCCAGAAGCAAACCTTCCATCAGAGGAAGATGTAGTACAAGCACATAGAAATATCAAAGGCCCATTTTAAAAGGGACAACAAATAGTCTGGCGCACCACCTGGTGTCTTTTTACTGTCCACCATTTTATCTTTTAAAACCCTTTAAGAATAGCAAATATTGGGAGGCAGAAAAAAAAATTCATTTAATATTTTACACCTTTCTTTCCCCCGTTAATCTATTTTTGGAAATCTTAAACTTGGATACTATTTCTGCTCAAAATAATGATGTTTTAAGAGTCTAGTGTTCCCTCAAGGCCACTGAGGATATTCTTTAACATCTCTTCCCTCTTTCTTTAGCATCTCTTCCTTACACAAAAAGGGTGAAAGAAATGGGACATTAAGCATTCTTTTACCCTAAGGACCTAATAAATAAAACCCTGGATAAGAATGAAGAAACAAACCATTTGACTTGGAAAGTTTGCTTTTATTGTCTGTTTTCTTCTGTTTCTAATTGATGTAGCCTGCACAAACCAATTTGTAACTGTACTCCTTTTCTTAAGTACTTAAATATTTTATATTATATTAATTACATATTATAGTTTTTTATTATATACTATATATAACATTATATTATTATATTTATATTTTGTGTCAGAGGCTTTGAGAATCAAAAAGCATGCAAGTCTCAGGGAGAAAGAACAGGGTTGTATTTTGGGGGTTTTTTTGATCCTAGCTAATATTTTCTGCTCAATTCTTCAGTTCACAACTTTTTACTTCCCCAACAGTTCAATCATTAAGGTTAGTGTGGATTTGCCATTTCTGAGTGACTTTAGGCTTTGCTCTTCTTAGAAGAGCTAAACAAAAAAACCCAAAATAGTTTTCACTAAGGAACGCTCAGCCTTAAATAGAAGCTAAGGTTTAGTTTACCACGTACTCCTAATTTATGCACCTAATTTTCTTCTACATTGTTTAGGCAGAAGCAGGCTTTTAACTGAAGGTGTCTCAAGCTTTTATCCAAGTTACTTGAGATAGTTTTCTAATACAGACCTTGTACAAATGAATAATATATTAATGAGAATAAAGAAGTGTCTTCATTTTCTTAAGTATTTGACAATACAGTTTCACCGTTGCTTGTCTGCTCTGTGTTCTACTTCTTTTTCCTTCTAGCAGTTTCTCTGGTAGTGGTATCAGTCTGGGAAAAAAAAGTTTTATGTTGTAACATATGTGTTATCCTTTCTGTTAACTCAAATATTTCATTTCCCCAGCTTTCTTATCATTGTCCCCCACCTCACCTATGAAAGGAAACACTCAGACATGCTTGTCTATTTAAAATCTACACGAGGCTAACTCTGATGGGCAGTCTTACTAATATATCCTTCCTTGTATGCCTTCTAACCTGAATTTTTCCCAGATAATATGGTGTGTGAGTATAACATATTTATTTATAGGTATATGTATATATATGTGTTTATTATTGTATTTATTGAAAATACTCTTCACTTGAAGAATATTTCTTTGGCTAACCAAGTGTTTCCTATTAATTTTTAATATTTACTAGACAGAAATTTTCTAAAATATTTCTTTAACAAGAAATCAAGCCAAAATAATTCTGGAACAAATATTTCATCTCCCAGCTGTTTTGCACATAATGCAAACATAAGGGGTGAAATGCTTTCAACTTTTTACCAAAAAATAATGAATTTTTATTGAACCACTGAGCCACTCTTGATTTAGAGAAAGTAAAGTTATAAACTTGAAAACAATAACCATTTTCTAATAATGGTGAATATCTGACAATGTTCCACTTTTAAATTTGTAGCTAAATAACAATTTGCAAGCATCTCAGAGAGCAGCTGATGCTCTATTAGATAGAGCTGGAAAAAGGAAGCAATTAAACAGCCATAGTATTCCAGTTCAATTCCTCACTGCAACTTCCCATATAATCCACAAAAACATATTTCCTAAGAGTTCAATTTTAATATGATTACTTTTTATTTTTCAATTTTTTTAAAGAAAGCATTCCAACACAATGACGGATTGTTTGGAGTTAGGTGGGAAAGGCTTTGGAGTGAAGATCAAATGCACAGAAAATCTAGAACAGCTTTTCTTTTGCTCATAGTCTGCAAAGATAACTATATTTTTTATCCCTTGATCTTTAACTGAAAATTAATTAAAAATTTATCCTTGCTTAAGAGCTCATTAAAACATGCACATTTTACTGCTGACACAGTAGCAAGCTTGGAAATAATTGTACAACTTGTACTAATGGTTTTTATATTTTTCTTATGACTATTTCATAAATGGAAAACTTGCTGTAATTCAATGTTTCCAATCTACGATTTTGGAAGATAACACTTTAAAGATAAATATGATGAGTCAGGTATAAAACAGTTTGTTCAATGAAACAAGATCTCACAGAATCTGCAGGTATCAGTATGTGACAACTGTTCTATTAGAAAACAAATTGTTGCATAAAGAGTATTCATAATATTTTATAAATCAGTCATTGCTTTAGTTCCCTTCAAACAATAAAAGTGTAAAATATATGAATCAAGATGTCTATAACTGCTAGCCTGATTTATAAAACTGAAGCAAGCAACCCAGATGTTAAAGGCTAACTCCCTATCCATTGATTTAAGATAACATACTCCCATAGAGTACTATGGTTAAGACTGTCCCTGTAGAGCTACATAAAACAAAACATTGTGACTTCTCATTTTTGCCATCTCCAGGGAAAAGCAGAATCATTAGCCAATAACAACATCAGAGAAAAACCTATTAAACATATTATAGGTGTCAAACTAACATAACGACATAAAAGTAAGAGTGAACAGAGACAGTGGCCCACAGGGGATGAAATAATAGTTTTGTCTGCTGCATTTCAGTGTCTGAAGTAGAGTCCATTTGGGTTTACACTTTTCAGCAGCAACTGTCAAAAGCAATCTCAAGTTTCAATTTCATAACAGCTTTCCTCCTTTGTAAGTGATCTTATTCATTAGTATCTGAGGAATAAAAGGTGATGAGCAACAAATATTGGCAAAAGTTAATTATGAAACTCTTATCCCACAAAAATAATTTGCAACATAGTGTTGACACAAGAATGAGTACTCATTCACAACAGTTTTATTATTAATTGCTTTTAGAATCAAGTTCACTAGGCACACTAAGCTCAATCCAAAACAGTGAAATGAGAAGAAGTAATTTAAAAAGAAAATTTCTTTAAAAATTAATACTTTCAGAATTTCTTTTCAAATACTGCCTGAGAGTAAGCAAGAAATAACATCATGTCTTCAAGGACAGTCAAGTGAGAACTCTATTCACAATGAAAGTTATGTGGAGACATGGAGAAACATCAGGAACATTTATGAATCTGAACTTCCGCACATAGAAGAAACATGTAATGAAAGTCAATTAAGCTCAGTCAGAACCATAAACAATTAAAAAACAACAGCAAAAGACTGGATTACATAATTTTGAGTTTCCTAGCAATACTTCACTGAGAAAACACATCTAAGATAGGCAGTTTTGGGGTGGTAAAATCTGGAAAAGGTGAGGGTAGCCACAAATACACAGAACTTTTGCAGAGGCTTCCTGTGTTATGTACTGCTCACAGAAATATTTTCAATTAATAGGAGTTAGAAACCACATTCAGGCATTTTTTTGGAGAAAACTCCTTTGGATTGCTCTGCAATAAAATTTTCCTAGACAAAACCTAACTGAGAAATAAGACATGTTAGAAAGTAAGAAATGCTATAGTCTGGCATCTACTGTTATTAACAATTTTTGATTGAGAGTATAACTGCTATATTCCTTTCAAATTGTAGTCTAATTGCACATTGGACTTTAAATATTGAGATTTTCAACTAAAGTTAGAATTTTTAACAGCCATTCACTCATCATCACCTGAAAACCTATGACAGGCTTAATAAATAACTTTGGTTCTTCTGTAAAGAACACTGACAATCAAAGCAGGAAAAGTTATTCTCATATTAAAATAATGTTATGTGACTTTCAAAGGAAGGTACAATTCTGTAATGTTTCCAATTAATATTAAGTCTGTTAGTGAGTTTTAAAAGAAATAGTACTTTGAAACAACAAAGTTTTATGGAATTAACCTAATAAACAATTAATGTAATACAGTAAAAATGGTCTTAAGATATCTTTGATTTTCTGTGAAGCCTTGTGCATTCCTGTAATGCAATCTCAGAGCCATGTTCACTGATATGGGTGTAGTGAACTTGATATGAGCTCTTGGTGCCAGGAATGGTGCCAGCTCAGGAATTTCAGTGGAACTGCTCAGGACTTTCACTAAACTATTGAAATAAATATGCTTCAACTATGCTTTATTTTTTCATATTCAATATTTAAAATGCTGAGTGATAGTTTACCAAGAACTGCAATCATATTCTGTATATTTTAAATAATAAAATTATAAAAAAAATGGCAAGAAAAACACAAAGTAGCATTAGAGATAGTTCAAATCTTAGAAAACAATTGCGTCTCCTTCAGTGAATTTTTGTAATAGTTCCTGCAAAAAATTTTCAATGTTAGTTTTCTTAAGATCTACAGAATTTATTATTAAAAATACAAAGATGATTCCACTGAATACCTGGTAGTTCAAGACAGTATTCATTTCTGAATTTTTCAGTAGTTTCCCTTCTCTCTCAGGTACATAGACAGAGGGAGAACACACATGCCATTTAGGACTTCAGAAAAAGAAGTACAAATGATTACTTATGGTGTGATGATTGATATGACCTGACTTTTTTTTCCAAAAAGGTGGTAATAAACGAATATCTTGTGAATTTACTAAGAATTTTCCATGTTAATTGCATTTTTTTTTTCTTAGACATATTCTAGACTTATTAAATGTATCCCTTTAATGACAGAATGATAACATTTACTTTACTGCTTTCTAGTTAGACAGATGTGAATGGATATTTTAATTAAGTAGAAAGCTTTAAAATTAAAAAAAACCCAAGTATTCACAATTTAGTCAGAAAATATCAAATATAGCTTGATAAGAGTCTGAAGTGATTAATACTAGGGACAATGCTTGACATATACATTTATCTTTTTGATCAAAGCATCATATCTTACACATAACACAAGAATAGGGTGAGTTTATTTAATCTTGCTTGACAGCTTACGAAAGTGATATGCTTTGACAAATAAGAAAACAATATTTTAATTTAAAAAGAGCATTCATAAATGAAAGCATCCACTCAAAGAAGAACTCTTTGAGCAATAGACATAATACACCTCTTAGAGTACCTCTTTGAACGTAGCATATGAAAAATATGGTAAGAGTACTTAGTATTTCAGATAATTTTCTACTAAGCACCACAAAGCATTTTAGCAATGCCAGTGCATTGCTGTGTCATAGCTGAAAGTCATGTATTTTTGACCACCATTTCATAAGTGGAGAAACTGACTCACCAAGTATAATACTAAGGCTGTTGAATGGATTCTGAATTTAAAAATAATTAAAGCTACATCAGTAAATGGAAAATGATTTACTGAGGGTCAGCTGTGCCAAAATAGCTAAGTATACTTATTTGATAAGATAAATTCCTCTAAACAGAGGAAATACAATAATTTTAATCTGGACTTCAGTAAAATATTTGACATAGTGTTTGCTGTGTGGGAGATTTGAGGTCACACAGGGAAGTAAAGGATTAGTCCAGGAATTATAAGGTGAGTTAATGAGTTCCTTTGAGGAGAAAGAGCAAATTGTAGTGAAAGGAGACAATATGTGTTGATGAAGTCATTACTGGTCTGCTAGAGGATTCCCTCATGGAATGATCTTTGAATGGCTGTTATCTTTATATCCTTAATAATGTCACTTGCATGAAAGCTGGGTGCATGGCGATGACAGAGAGAGAACAGGGAGCCATCACTAAAGAGATGATGGGAATCTTACAAGACAAACATGAGCAACAGAAAGTTAAATTCCATAGTACAAAACACAATAAATAAGCATTTAGAAACTAAAAAAAGTCTCCTGTTCAGAGTGGAGACAAGGGTTGTAGTGGAAAGACACTGATACAAAGTAGCTGAGTTCGCTGTAAGAGACAAATTTTACTACAAAACCAATTTGCAGAAAAGAATAAGAAAACACTGACATTCTCACACAGCTGTATTAATTAATCCAGATCAACAATCACTGCTGCCTTTTGCTTTTTCCTGATTGTCCTCGTTATCCAATCACTTGTCAATTAAATCAGCATATAATTCCAAGGAAGACTGTCGCTGCAATAAAGAGAATTGCCTTACTTCACCTTGGCTCCACAGTATGCCAAGATTGTCAGAACTGCCATGAAAGGCAAGTCTTTATGTTCTTATTTTAAAAAATCACACTTTAAAAACCCTTTCTTACAGAATGCCACAAAACTGAATTTGGCAGAAGTCCTCCCTCTTTCCTAAGTTCCTGCTCTGCAAGTTGCACACTTTGACATGTGGGTTACATGTAATATCAAATCTACCCACTTAACGTCTTTTCCTTCTGGTACATATAATCATAAATTTCATATCAAAGAAAAACAGGACAAAACAAATACAGTAACAACAGAGATAGGCGCTATTCCTGCAGAAAAAAACCCACTTCCTTTGAATAAAACTTGCCAGTAATCCTGAACTCACTGGCATGGCTCACACCTGTAAATGTATTCTAACCTTAATGTGCATTCAGGTTCTTCTTATGACTTCTTATGACTTTTTAGCTTGGGTTTTCCTTCTTTTAAAGAGAATCTATGTGACTTCACAAGTGCCACATTTTTTATCAAATAAAAAAATACTTAAAATAATTGTGACTACAGAAACTATATCTTTCATATAATTTATATTTCTAGAATAGAGTAATATTCTTATGCCTTCTAGAGGAGGGGAGACAATTCTTTTGGTTTTCTTAAAAGTACAAATAATCTGTTCCTATAAATTCTTTGACTTCAAATTAACAGCAGTAGATCATACAATTAATATCAAACAAGTCATGTTAGAATGCTGCTGACATTTTTCATCATTTTAGTCCACTCACAAGTTTGTTTATGTGAAAATACTGAAATTATTTGTGTGCCATTTCTCTCTTTAATGAACTTGAATTTATGTTTTTTGCTGTATGATATGAATTCAATGCTCTTGAAAGGAAAAATGTTGAACTAGTCCTGTGGCAGGAAGGAGAACTTTCCACCTTTTTTTACTGTTATACTTTAATTTTGCCCCTAAAAAAAAGCCCTTGTGGTACTACAGTGAGAAATGCATTCTATTATTACAACCTACGGGCAACAAAATAACATAGTAGTGGATTTCATGTGGAGGCCTTACTTGGCTTATTAAGTCTCAGTGTTCTTATTACAGAAATGCCAGCAATCTGTATTTTTCTGGCAATGAATACAGTGTATACACAGGATTTTTATAAAAGAACATTTTTCAGCATGTTTTTCCCAATATTCTTTACTGTTAACAATAAAATCTAGTTTAAGTTTTGAAAACTGAACAATAAGAAGGTAAAATCTGCAGTTAAATAGTTATAAATTTAGACATCTCCAGAAAAAAAATTATTTGCCATCTATATTGTAACAATTTAAAGTTAAGAAACAAGATTAAAAGGAAAAAAAAAAAACAAAACAAACTTCAAAACATATCTATTGATAGTCACAGAGCACAAAGTAAATCTGATTAATTTATTTGGAAGGAACATGCAACATAGCTCTGGGTCATGATCTCTTGCTATTATTTTGGCTCCATTTTAGCCAAAGATTTTACCTCTTCTGCTTTTATTATCTAAACCTTGATTTGAAATGGTGTTGAAATAGCCTAAGAATATTTTTTCTTTCCATTCATTGCAGGAAGGTTAAGCCTAGGGAAGTGAAAAAGGGTGAAGAGAAATAATTTTCACATATTTTCTAATATACTTTATCCAACACACAGAGAATACAGTGAAGTCTTTATTTTGTTCATCCCCTTAAAACACTGCAGTTTGTAGAATATATTATATGACTTTCAGGTAAAATCTGTATAGCAATTAAAAATAAATAATTCTTCTTATATTTTAGCTACTAGACATTGAACTGATGACCAAATGTTTACTATATGCTGCTGGCCAACATAATAGAATAAAGAAATGAGATAAAAATGGTACTAGCAATGCCTGTAAGCTTTAGCAAATTGTGTTATTTTAGGAACTACTCTTGAGAATTTTAGTAAGATTTTATTCTAAATGAATGATTCAGGTGAAGGAGGTAGCTATCCACTCAATTTTACTATACAGGCGACAAAAAAGATCCAGCAGACAGGAGGATGAAAAATTACTATCAACTCAGGCTAAACAGTCAATGAAATATTAGTGGGTAAACAAACTTTCCTCACTTCTTGCTAAGCAAACAGCAGTCAGTTCAGCAGAAAGAGGAATGCTGATGGTAATGACAAAACAACGAAGTCAATTGTTCGCATCAGTACGTAAAGCTTCAAAGTTTACAGATAACACAATCACTACCATTCATAACACAATGTTGACTTCTCCTGACATGTGTTTAAACCTTATCTTATAAAATGTATATTTTTTAAATAATGTAATCTCACCTTCTTCAAAAGCACCTTATCTTTTATTAACTTTTTCTCCCCCAAGAGTGAAATAACGACACAATTGGCAGCCTACTGAAAGACTTAGCAGAATGTGTTATTTGCCTTGCAGGAGAGTGATCACTATAAAAAATGTGTGTTAGTGTGTGCATTAAAGTCCAGACAAATAGTACATACTGACTATATATAAAAAATAACTCAAACAGGATGTTCCACTGACTATGCTTCTCTGTTCCTGGCCAAATAAATCTATTCCTTATCATACAATTTTACACATACTTTCTGCATGAATCAGGGTACTATTTTATTATGATTGTTTGGAACTACTAAAGTCTCTTTTGGGTCTAGATGATTCCTGTATTATTCTTAGCTCTTTCACAGGTCAAAGATAAACCAAATTTAGATATAAACATATTGCTTAAGAATATTTAAAGCTTGTTGAGATTCACAGCAGGGAGTATTCAGAGTTAAATAAAGTTGGGATCCACACACATAGTAAGGTGGGACAAAGAACTCTGAGGGTATCTATGTTGTTATCCTCCCAGTTCCTGGTCTTTAGTGTTGTCTTAAGACAAAAAAAAAAAAATTAGTTATGGTATGCACAGTAAAAAGTTATTAAAATTTTAGAGTTGCTGCTTGGAAGCTCCCTGAGATGAGGTTATGAATCTGAAAATAAGGCCTATTATTTGTAATGCAGTTTACCTTTACCATTCTCTGCCTTTTGAACAGTCAGAATCCTGTTTGTTTTCAGGGCAGGTTAGGGAACTTAAGTTCTGCATGTAATATGTGCTCCAGTGTGCACTCTCACTTTAAACAGTTTTTGAAAGTGTTTCATGAATGAATTTGAATAGCATATTGTGACAATGCTCATCTTCTTTGCTCTTTATCACATAGCAATCACATAACAATCAAACTTTGCAACTGATCCTGCAAATGCATTGCCTTCTTCTAAACAAACATTTTAAGCTTCACAGTACACTAGATATGTATATCAGACATTATCTATATTGTGATGTCTGTTTCTGTGGCTTAAAGTTTATTTTGTGTTAGAAAGGTGTTTATATAGTGTGGAAAGGTATAGCAAAAAATGCAGAAAAATAATACCACTGCTATATTACTTTTGCCTTTTCCCCCTCCTAATTTTCAGATACTACTTCTTCCCCTTGGCTAAACGGAACATAAACCCATGTAATGAAACTTTTTAAATTATTTATTTATATGCAATGCAACTGTGAAATTAGGCCGACATAACTTTTTTCCTAAGTAACTATATAGTTCTATGCATTCCTAAAAAAGAGTGGTGATGGAGTCATGAAAGGAGAATCACATTTGGAATGCAGAAGGGTCTTGCATCTGAATTAACATTTTATTGTGACTAGCCAAAAGATTTGATGAGGTAATGCATGTACTCCATGGTCCTGAATGATTGTACTAGTCCATGTGGAAAGCTTACTTATCAAAATCACTTAATGTAGATATATGAACCACTAGCTGTTTATCACTTTGACAGATAGTCTCCCCAATTTCTTCAGATTCAGACATCTGTACTACAAGCTGTATTAAGAGAGGTTTTATAGATGATGTAATAGAAGAATGTGAATTATAGATAGCTGAGATCACTCATTTGAATCATATTGATTTGACTTTTCATGCTCAAATTATTTAGTTGATGTATGATGATAGCTGCAAAAAGTAACAAAAACATAGGACTAGACTATCTTCATCTTTTGCTAATGGTTTATCAAGATGTGTGGGATGGATTTGCATTCATCTGGGGGAATATTTTCCTCATTTGTTTCTAAAATTTGTAAATACCCTTTCAATATCCATGAATCATGAAAGATAAGGGTACAATGCAAAGGTTTTATTTTATTATTTATGAGCACCAGCAATTGGTTTTCTTCCTTAGTACTTTGAGATCTGTTTTTATAGATTTGTTATCTGATCTGTTTAGAACTTGCCCTGGGCTTTTACAGGCAACTGTTGCTACTTTGATCCTCTGTGTATCCATCCAAAATATTCTACTTTTTTGCCTAAGGCCTAAGTTAAGGTGCTCTCAGGAGAAGTATCCTTTTAGAGGGAAGCTCTTCTATTCTCTTCCTGCACATCACTGTTATACAAATACTATTTTTTACACATAAAGTGACAATTGGGAGGTACCTTTTACTTTTTTTTTTTTTTTTTCCTATATGGTTTATTATGGTACTAAAATAAATGAAGATTAGTTTAAATGGCAAGGAACCTTGACGATGTATTCAGCTTCCTTGACCTACTGGCCAATCCTCCTTTGATGCAGCCCAGGGTTCAGCTGACCTTCAGGGCTGTGAGTGGGCATCCCATCCTTCTCTTGTAGCAACAGCACCACTCACCTCCATGTCATCTGCAAACCTGCTGAGGGTGCACTTGATGCCATTGCCTGTGTCACTGACAAAGATACTAAAAGGCACCAGTCCCAAGACAGACACCTGAGGGACACCACTCATCACAAGCCCCCACCTGGACATACAGTCTTCGACCACAACTCTCTGGCTGTGTCCACCCAGACAATTCCTTCTCCACCAAACAGTCCATCCTTCAAATCCAGGTGTTTCCAATTTGGTAATAGTAGTGTCATGTGGGACCCTGTTGAAAACCTTCTGTAGTAGTTTAGGGAGATGACATCAGGTGACCTTCCCTTGTCTATCCTCGCAGTCACTCCATCATAGAGGGCCTCCAGACTGGTCAGGCACAGTTTGCCCTTGGTGAAACCTGCTGGTTACCTCACATAACCTCCTAGTCTAGGCCTAGTGGCCGAGGCACTGCATGTGCCTGGCCATTCTTTCCATAAGGATCAGCTCCATGACTCTCCCAGGCACAGAGATGATTGTGCCACAGAATTGTGCCTGTGTGTAGTCACCCAGGTCTTCCTTTCTCCCCCCTTTTTAAAAAAAACAGGATCCTTTTTCCCAGTCACTGGGATCCTCACCTGAGCACCATGGATTTTCAAATACCATAGAGAGTGACTTGGCAATAACATCAGCCAGTTCCTTCAGGACCCTGAAAGCCACCCATAGCCATATCATGCTATGGGTGGCCATATCATGGTTCAGAGAACCCATAGATATATGTGTGGTACTGAATCTCTTCAGGTGGTCCTGAACCCGCACTTCCCATACAATGAGATGGACTTTTCTCCCCCACCCCCACCTGTAGGGATTTGAGAGACCTGGGAAGTCAGACTGACAGTAGAGACCAAGGTGAAGAACTTACTGACTTTCTCAGCCTTTTCTGTATTTGTTACCTGGTCTTCCTTCTCTTTTATTGGTTGGGTACACTCACCTTGGCCTGTCTCTTCTGACTTATATACTTATAGAAAACCTTCTCATTACTCTTCATATGCCTTCTCAAATCATATACCATTCCATCTGTCCCTCAGCTTTCCTGACCCCAGTCTTACCTATCCAAACCTTATCTCTATTTTCTTCTCAGGAAACATGTCCCTGCTACCACTGGCTATGCATTTCCTTCTCACTTCTCAGTGCAAGGAGCAGGTATTTCCTCAGCCATGCCATTTTCTGACCTACCTTACTTGATTTCCCCCACACTGGGATGGAGACCTCTTGTACTCCAAGAAAAATGACTCTAAAGACAGCTCTGGACATTGTCCTTAAGAATAGTTTCTCAGGGAATCTCATACATCGTTTTTTTAAACAGATGGAAGTTTACTACTCTAAAGTTTAGGGTCCTGACTTTGCTCTTTGCCAAGTTCAAGATTATGAATTTAAAGATACTAAAGTATCTTCCTATGTCCCCAACACATTGTCTTCACAACTGTCTAGGAAAAAAAAATTAGAAGCCACAAGGGTCTGTGATCTGTGCATTTCCCTTAGAATTTCTTGGACACTGCATCTCTCCTTCCTGTTTTGGTTTTCTTAATTGCAAAATATGGATAATAATACTTTCTTAGCTCAAGAGGAATATATATCAGCTGTCTATAGAATAAAAAACATGTAAATCTTTATTTTCTTACTAACTTATTGGGTTTTATTTGTGAAATGAAGTTGTAATGAATTGAAGAGTACATATTAAGTCTGCAAAGTGTAGAAAATAGTAATAATTATCTTAATTAGGAAATAAAGCAATAGATTTGGGTTTTTTTGTTATATAGACAACAGTATAGTGAAATAGTGTGGTCTATCTGAACAGTGGTCTTCAAAGACAAAAACATTGATTTCTGTGTGGCCAGGTGAAATTCTGTAATTGAAATATATTCCTGCCAGTTATAAAGGGGAAGAAAAATAAACAGAAATTAAACCAATGAGAATAGAACATTGGCAACAGCAGCTAAAAAGTAGTTTGAATAAATATTACTGAACAGCCCTAAAAATACCCTGGCACATTATAGATATGCAGCATAAAGTGATAAGCAAAATCAAGATTAAAGGATTTTGAAACATCCTCCCGTAAAATACAATTTACCGATTAATGGGGGCTTTTTCTGCCACACTTGCTTTTTCAATTATTATTGTATTCAGTTTGCATAGAACACTTTTGAGTGCATAGTTGCATTCCATGCTCCAAGAATAATTAATAACATTTTTTCCTTAAAATGCCTTCTCAGAATATTTTTTCTTTGCTCAGATTTAATATAAATATTCCTTTGAGATAAACTTTTGTAATTTGTTTTTTTAAATCAAACACATTGCCTATGAAAATTAAAAATTTGTGAAAGCTTTGATATTAGACACAGTTATGACTGGAGAAACATATGTTTATGAAAGGTTACAATATAATGCCAAGCCAAGATAATAGAGGTCTTTTATTTAACCTCGTGTAATACTGATTCCCACACAATCATTTAATTTGAAAGTTCTTCGCTGGAGGATTAACCTCATAGCATGATAAAGACAAGACTCTTCAGAAGAATACAACCCAGAAACTATATAGATAAATCAAAATATTTTCTATCTAACATCTGAATATCTTTTTTTCTCACTATTTTAATAAGTCTACAAAGAATAGTGATAGCTAACATTAAGTTACCTTAAGAGACTTACATTTATGTTCCTGTTCCACCTCTTATTTGATCTTGAGCAAGTGACTTAAGATGAAATTTTTGAATATATGAAGTTAAACTCAGAGACAATTAGGAGTTGTGAGTCTTCTTGCATCTTAAAAATCTGAAGGACAGATATTTACACTGCATGTGAAATTTGCAGCTGAGGAATTTACAGTGCTGAAGAATCCAACAGCTGCCCCTGAATATATCAGGTCTAGAAGCAACAAAGCCGTGCTCAAGAAATCCTCTGTTCAATGTAAAAAATCCTGCTCCTCAAGAATATTTGCTAAAGCACAACATAAACATGATTTCAGATGAAATTTCTTATGATTTTTCCATCCAGATTTGGAGAGAGGGTATTGCCCAGTTTCTATGAAATTACCTTTTTTGTTCAACTTCTTTAGGAAGTCTTCATTGTGACATCTGAATCTGAGCTACTTCTGCATCTGAAGTCATACTCCAAATATTTTAAAATGTAGAGATTAACCTCTAGTTACTCAAATCTCTAATTTCTGAAGGAAGTTAAATAGCACCTTCCAGAAATGCCTTAAATGTTCTCAGACACTGCTAAAGAGAGGCAGTAAATAGCTAACCTAACTGTCACATTTGTGACAGGCTACAACAAATTTAAAGAATTTAGTCCATATAATTCATCTGCTTGAAATTTTTTTTTAGGACAAAAGAAAATATCTGAGACAAACATGTCATCCTTTTAATTTTTCTCCAGATGAACATTTTACCTGTTTGTGAAATTTTTCAATAATTTTACAGTGCTGCTTGAGTATAGACTGTAGCAGTAAAGAAAGCAGAATTTAGCCCCTTTGTTAAGAGCAGACAGTAAAGAAACTATCAAACATACTCCACCACCATCACCACCATCACCAACCCCCTCACATACACACATCTGCAGCCTGCCAGCTTATTAGTGCTAATATTTACCACCATGACTACCAACCCCAAGAGATATGTCAAGCAAAAGGTAAGCAGGGCCGGTGATATGTCCATTTGAAAGTGCAAACATATTAAAAGAAAGTCTGCACTTCAAAGGAGTCTGCCATGGTGAAGTCACCAGCAGGACTTCAACAATGCAATTTTTATAAATGAGTGCCCAGTAAGCTAATATACTTTTTAAATACAAGTCTTTTGTGCCACATGATAAAGTACAATCATTATCAATCTGGCAAAATGAATGAACTTTCAACAAGAATTGACGGTGCATATTGTGTGTGCACTTTGTCAGTGCTGCACATGGCACAAAGGAGAGTTATCTGAAACAAATCCCTCCTGTAAAGGAAGAATAGGAATTGGTAAATATATAAAGCAGTTATCACATGGGGTGATAACATTTATGATGTGTCGATTGTATTGTGTGTAATATACAGGACAAATTAATTTCATATGGGTGTTTATTGTCCACATGTGCACCAGCAGGCAGCATAGTTTAAGAAAACTTCATGCTCAGACAGCTCCCATCTTCTACCTGTGCATGAGGCAGATTTTATTGCTATCCTAATGGAATTTCCACTTTCTTTTTCTCACTGGGTGCCAGGCTTGGATCATTGCATTAAAAGCTTGCTTTTAAACAAGCTCTGGTGTCTTTCAGTTAGAATAAAACTCAGTCTCATTTAATGCAAAAAAATCTCAAATCTGCACTAGCTTTGATGTCACAAGTTTGCTTGTAGTGACCACAAAAGGAGAAAAAAGTTAGAATTGAAGTCCTTACAAAAATCACACACAACATTCTGAAGTAGGAAAATCAGTATAACAGCAGACTTATTTGGCATATCTAAACAAAAACATTTCTTCAAATTCTCTATTCTACAACATCTAGCAATAATAACTTAAATGACGTAATTGCATTTCATGTGAAAAAATAGGGTTTTTTAATTGCAAACAGCACCTCTGTATGATATGAAACTTGAAATCTATCTGGTCCAGGCTTCTGACCTCAGCAGGGACCAGTGCATATATTTTAGAGGAAATGAAAGAATTCAGCTACTGATAAAAACCCCATGTCTATGGGTCAGCAACTTTAAGAAAATTTATACAACGCAAGAAAAAATGCCAACAGCTATACCTCACATTTGTCACTCTCTTACCCACTCAAAAGCAAATTATCAGTATGTGTTACTCCAAGGCAACTATGTTTCAAATAAGGAGTAGGTGCAAGTTATTTCAGATTATGTACTGAAGTTCATTTACTGAATTGTCCTATTTTCATTTCTCTACATTCAAAGACTCTACATGCAAAAAATCTGATGGCCTACTGGACCCATTAATTCAATTGTACAGATGTGTAGAAATCTCTGTCACTTCCTTCAATGAGAATAAATCAGTAAATATGATTACGTAAGTGAAATGTTTTATGTAGATCAGCATATGATGTAATTGCTACTTTTTTCTATTTATTTGGGACTGTATACCATTGTGTATCTAACACAGTTAAAACACCATTTCCTGATAAAAGAAGGATGTTGATATTATCCATATTGTTAAAAATTGAATGACTTTTGTTCTATTCAGGAACTCTAGATGAAGAGAAATTGTAGAATTATAAAGAGATGAAATCCGGGGAGATAAATTATTTGGTATATATGGTAATTAGGTGACATTGTGATAAGAACCTTAGCAATATGATAGATAGACTTTGCAATACAACGTTTCACTGATATTGTTTCTGCATACATGCTCATTCTTTCCTCTTCAGAACAATATTCAGCTGCTAATCTCTTTATACATGTACTTGTTCTTTGCCCTTTTAGTCTCATTCAGAGCCACATGAATCACTCCCCTTCCAGTTCACATAGCATTCTATGAACATTGCTGATGGTTCAGCTAGCACACAAATCACAGGCAATAAATATGTAAATTGTTCATTTTCATGTCAACACGACGCCTTTGATAGACTTTTCATGCACAAAGAGAGTTGCTAGAAGTTGGGCACCTTTTAAGAAATGAAGCATAACTAGGAGAAGTTTACCCTGGTTATTGATAAAATCAATATAAATCATTAAATACTTTGCTAATGCTTGCAGATGCTAGTATGAAAATTATAGGATTTATGGAACATATAATCTTGTATTGTCTAGAGAAAAAAATTACACTTTAAAATTCATATAGAAAACTTTTGTTGAAAATAATATGTGCAGTTGAAGGCATTGAAATCTTAGCTTCAGAGACCAAAGAAAGAAATTTAAAGAAAGTAGTTAATTTGGGAGGTGCTGCACCAAAACAACCTAAATATGAAAATTATCCGTAATCAATTATACATTATCATTTTAATTGGTAATTCTCCTGTTATCTTAACACCTTCATTTTTCTTATTTATCTGTCCTGCTTGAAGGCAACTTTGTAATCACTTTGGATAAACTTGTCCTAAATTAACCAAAGTAATTGTCTTTGTTGTTGATACAGAATATTAGGGTGCAGAGGCCAGACATCTACAGAGTTAAAAGTATATTTTCTTCAAAAGCACTGCACCTAAAAAATCCCTAAATCCTGCACCTATCTTCACACCCACCACCAAAAGAAAACTTACCAAAAAATCACGGGTCAGTTCAGAGGGGACTTGTCTACACCTCATGTTTTAGAGCTGAACTTTAAGATATATACCATTTTCTATTGCATTTTACAACATGACCAGTTTATAGTTTAGGGCTGCTTTATATATTTTAATTGTCCCTTTCATAATCACAATGTTGAATTTGGAACAGTTTCAGATTATTTGTGTTATATCAAATTTTCTTTAAAATTTTCTTGATTCTTAGATCTTTGGACGTCTGTCTTGAATATTAAATAACTACCAGATGCTTGGCAGTCATCATTTCCACAGCCTTCCCTGCTTGCTGTGTCACATTTTACCTCCCATGTCTCCAGACCCTGTCACACACAGCCTGACATGGTGTCATGTTAAACAGTTTTGCTGCTGCTGAGCTGCCTTTCCTGCCCTGCACTCTGTGTGCAGCACTGATTGCTACCATGCAGACCTATTTTTTGCTGTACAGCCATGTTCCTGCCTCAGTGATTTCACCTTCACAGCTTTTACTAATAAATTACTGTGCAACCATAGTAATACAGTAGGTAAGGCAACTGCTTTCTACCTCAAAGTATGCAGTTGCTGTCTTTCTCTCTTAATCTGAAATACTGTTTGACATAGTGTTTCACAAATACCAATATTATTTGGTGTGTCCATGCCCAGTTCATCTTGCCAGCATGTTGAGCTCCTACAGCAATTAGTAACTGTCATTGCACATATTAATTCAATAAGATAATGTTAGATCTTTGATATTGGCTAGTGCTGGGGGTTCCAGACATATTTTAAAGAAAGACTGCACAGGAAAAATATGTCAATAAGCTTGTAAAATGTGTGTTCCTTATTCCTTTCAGTTAGCATAAAGCTTGTTCTCTAAAGAATGTGAGTTTACATTTATGGCTACTGAGTGTATGGTGTTGGTGCAAGCAATATTCTCCAAGACTTATTCCTGTGGTTTATTTTTTAATTGGAAATGTTTCTAGAGTCCAGCAGTTTGGGGACTGACTTTAGATTTAAATGAAAAGATTGGCTGCCTTTTAAAATTTGGGCTAAATTTCCCAGAAGGTCTCCTTTTACGGTCAAGGTCTAATTTCTCCATCATTCTGCTTCCCTGTAATCTCATTCCCCTCTCTTACCTAAATGAAACCTTTGGGATTCTGCAAATCTCATTTTATAGTGAAAGAAGGCAAGCAGTGACAGGATGAGAGGACAGAGTCTTAAGCTGTACCAGAGAAGGTTTAGGTTGGATATTAGGAAGAATTTCTTCACAGAAAGGGTGATTAAAAATTGTACTGGTCTGTCCAGGGAGGTTGGTGGAGGCCCTATCCCTAGAGGTGTTTAAGAAAAGGCTGGATGTGGTACCTCACTGCCATGGTCTGCTTGACATGGTGGTGTTTTGTCTTAGGTTGGACTTGATGATTTCAGAGGTTTTTCCAGCTTAATTTGTTCTGTGGTTCTGTGAAAATGTCTCACACACTTGTTTAGTAAAACAGCTGCGCTGATTTTCTGTTATCTTTAGACTATCTACTAAATTGTTAGTTTAGTTGTTGTTAGTTTAATTGTTATGTCTATCAAATCCTTCTGAATGTGTGGTTGTTTCTCTGACATATTCTGACACTGATTTTTGGTACCAGCCCTTCAACCTGTGTCATGAATCTGGAATGGCTCAATTCCCTCACTATCCAGAAAGGTTGAGTAGAGTCTTAGATCTGACTTTTGTCAAGTACAGATTTCAAATCCAGACTTGAACAAACCTATTAAATCTAAATAGAACCAGAATTTGCAATCCAATTCCAGATGTTTCCTAAAAAAACAAACATAGACCGTGATTTCATTTAATAAAAACCTACATGGAAATTGTAATGCCTAACTGTTAGAATAATAGTTTTAAACTGTCATTTTAACATAATAAAGACATGTAAATTCTTTTTAAATTGCTTGTAAAAAATACTCTCATCTAGTGATTTTTTCTGCTACTGTAGATACTAAAATCTTACATAAAAATTGAGTTTTATCAATTCTTGACAACTGATGCTCTCAGAAAATGCCATAGAACATGGAGTTCACAGCAAAAGGAATGAAGAGATGTCAACAGTTCATTGCTAATAAATATCTCACAGATATTCTTCCAACTGTAAGTAGTAGCAGGTATCAAATGTTCACAGCTGGCCATATGACAGAAAGCTGAAAATGCACTTCTGGCTCTCATACAGGCAACAGCACATAACAGCTGCTGGTGCCTGGCTGGTGGTGTGGAGAGCCACAGGCTGTGATGAAACCATGATATAGAGGATATCAGTTCTGACATATAGTAGGAGACAGAAAATACTCAGGAGAGTCTTTGTGTAGCCTGTTCAGCCAGCCAGCTCTTGAATAATTAGCCTCTCAAGAGAGCTGGCTCTGGCTATACTTGCCTATCATTAATTGAGATGCCCTCCAATTTATGTTTACTGACAGATTATTTTCTGTTTAATTGATGATACTGACCACATGCCTTTGTTTCACACCTCTTTTTGTTACATCTAGATGTATTAGCATTTTAGCAACTTGTTGCAACCCCTAAATCCATGCACTATGGTGCAGAGAGAAATGTCTGCCCTATACTGGTGAAGATGAATCCCAAAGAGATCTCAGTTTCATTCCCAGCTGGTCTGGAAAAAGTATGCATTGACACAGAAAAGCCTCTGATAACTCAGTTTTTCGGGAGGTGTTGAGAACCTGTAATGTCCATTGAAAGGCTGTCATTAATCTTTCCAAAACTGTTATTTATTTGAAAAGAAGACTTATGAATTTATGCAGTCATGTTGGCTTGGAGACCTTGTCTTGATAGTCTCAAGACTATAGATATATAGTCAAGAGACTATCTATAAGACTTATGGAGGATGAATGTCAGAGTAACATTTCAAAATATTCAAGGAAGAGGTGGTTAGGAATTAACCATGAATTTAGAAAGGCTAAATCATGACTGGGTGACCTGATTGCTTTCTATAATAAATTACTAGATTTTGGGACAAGGAGACACTAGAGGACATCACCTACATTTACCTCAACCAGGCTTTTGACACTTAGTTTCCACAATGTTTTATATAAGTTAAAATGCCACAGTGGGAATGGAAGGCCAGCAGTTAGACAAAAACCTGACTGGATGGCTGATGTCAGGGAGTCTTGGCAAATGGGTTGTGTGCTGCCTAGAACCTGGTAAGACATGGTGTCCATACTGTGACATGTCTTGTTTAACATCTTCACCAATGACCAGAGGGAGGGGAAGGAACATTTGCTTCTCCTGCTGACTGGCAGCATGAAACCAGGAAAGCTGGTCACTACTGGAGAGCAGGGTTACCATCCAGAGGAACTGGGTCACACTGCTGGAATGGACCTTGTGCAGTTCAGCATGGAGAAATGCCAAGCCCTGCTTCTGGGAAATCAAAGCCTCAGGCAGAGGGGTAGTCTAGACATGGCCTGCCAGGGCAGGAGCTCTGCAGAAAAAGCCCTGTGACCTGGGGGACAGTGAGCACACCCTGGAGCTGACAGGAGCCACCCTGGGGCTGGCAGTATTTGGCACTAGAGGCACAGGAACTACTGAAAATGGCATTTGTTCTCTGATTAGTAGCAGATTGTTTGCATTGGAAAGAATAGCAGTAATTTACTTATGCTACCTAAATGTATATTTATCTTGTCTGTGACTACTCGTCTCAACTGGTAAGAACAAAAAGTACATTTTTCTCCTTTAAAAAGAGAAGAAAATAGTCTTATTTTCCAATGCTGCATATTTATGAAAGACAAGGAAAGCCTTTCTAGGTACTGCTTTGGAAAGGAGACTATCTAAACAGCAGGCTGAGACCAGAGTCAGGAAGCTTGTGAGGTTCCACTGGGAGGAAGCAGCAGCATCAGTTAAAGTTGGAAGGAGGAGAGCCCGAATGCTGGAATTGCTGAACATTGGGATAAAAGGGAAACAAAAAATGATGCAGGTGAGATGACAGATAACAAGACAGATTTCAGTGGTATCTAAAAGCATGTAATTGGCTTCTGACAGAGGGAAAAAGTAAAAGATTCCTCTTTCCCTTCTCCAGATGGTAATTTTGCCTGCATTTAAATTGACCATTAGTAACAGCATTTTGTGCAATTTGTTTATGTTTATTAAAGAAGGAGTTCTCTTAGTAGCTACATGCCTATTTTGTAACCTTGTAATCCTGTGTGGTTGGTGTCTGTAGTGTAGGCTCAGTATGTCTGTAAATCTGTGAGCTTTTCTGCTGTAATAAACTATATAATCCAAGAGCATAGATTGAACACAATTTGAAACAAAGCATGAATATTTGAATTTAGAAGTCAGACCTAGCTTTGAAAAATGCCCAAAGCTTGCTGGGGTGAATGAAATTCCATTTCTTGCAAGTCTGTGAACAATGAAGAGTATTTATTTAAACAAGGTACTTATTTGGCTTGTTTCTACCTTATTCTCCTATATTAGCATCCACTGTAGTCACAAGCTTGCTGCAGAATGTAATCTTGAACCATAGTCATCTGCCTTTCTTGGTTAATGAGTATCTACATGTGATTGAAGAAATGCAGATATGCAATTTTGGGAACCATCTAATTTTAGTTAACTTATTGGAATATAAATTGTCAAAGTATTGCACATTTTCTTTATAAGATTTGGTTGCCTAGTAAAAGATGTTTTCTCTGGGGCCTTTGTCTGGATTAGAACAGAGATGTGAGTGTTGCTAGTATGCATCTTAGGTGTCTGGACATTGGCAAATATGCTGTCAGAGCACAGCTAGCTGACAGTCTAGAAAGCATGGAGGTAATGCAATATTTTCCACAGTAGCAAGATTTTACTTCCAGAACAACAAGTTAAAATTAACTCCTACAATTTCATATTTAATGGAGATTTGCTATTTTAGGTGCTACTATTTTGAAAAGAGAATAGAAGATAGTGAAAATAAGATTGAGTGTAACTTTTATGTTTCAGTAATTGCATTTTGAATTTAATAGGTACAAAGAAAAACTTCCAAGTCTGAATAAGGGACAAACTCTACCTGGAATATACTGGAAAAAGTAGAGGAGAAATTTAAAGATATGAAATTTCTAAATAGATGAAGTTTCCAGACCAGCTTCATCACAAGACTATAAATCTGTGTACCTTGAGCTTGTACTGACAAGGAAGGCTGTATTTGTCCCTGTTTTACTAAAAGTAAGCTAAAGAAATTTTGATTAACAAAGGCTGTGAAGTGTCACAGAGTTAATGGTATCCTGAGAGGTAGGGCATATCAGTTAGATTTAACTCCTCTGTGGAAAGTAGTTCATAAATAAAATCTCAAGATCTCATGACAAAACAGTTTCTAAGAAAAGTAAAATTATAGGTGTATTCTTGACAGTAAAATTTATACTAGAAGCAGTAAAAAGAACTTTATTAACATAAACAAGTCAAGTATCCTAATCCCTCTCAGAACTCCTATGTTTCTCTATAAGATGAACTCTGGAAAAGAGAGTTATCTCACATATAATTTAGTCTTGGAGGAGACCCTTGACAGCATTTTTTCAAACAATACTTTCTCTCAAAAGGCATTAAAAGGGTTTGTGCCACTTCTCCTCATGGAATGCAGTTATGGCAACGGCTGGATTTCATTGTAGTTGTGTAGGAAAAAAGACAAAGGAAATATGTATGTTAAGAGTTAATTTTTTTGGCTAACACATTTTCTCAATTATTTATTGCATTTCATGAAATTTGAAGGGCATTAAATGAAGGCAGCAGTACTGGCTCCTGTATCAGATTACTGTCTGACACCCAAATAACAGAGAGAGACCACTTCTTCATGTCTTTGCCACCACACGTTGTATGGCTGGTGAAAGCTGTCAATAATTGCTGGGATTTTTTTCCTTCCTGAATGCTCATAGCCTACTTCAAGCAGTCCTGGTAGTACAGAATCAATACCTTAGCGCCAGTAGTCACAGCAAAACTGTTACCATTATTGTGTTTACCCTGGATCAGGTTACACTCTTTCCTCCCAAAGCCACTAAAAGTTCCAGAAAGCACACACATCATCTCCTTGGCAAGTTCTTTCTGTCTTCTACAAATATCAAACAGCTTTTTCAGCTTTTTTCGCTCTGAGGAGGATGCTGTGGCTGAGAAATAAATTGAGAGAAGAGCATTCAATAAAGGAAAATATTGCCTGATCTTTATATAAATGACATCAGGACACTAATTCAAAATACTAGTGATTATTGAATTGGCACCCTGACCTGCTGAAACTGGGGGAAAACAAAGCCAGTAGAAGAAATGGACAATGAAATACTTTGGGTTTACTGTGACTGTAAACAATACACCCTTCCCAGGTTTCTCTTCCCAGACAAAGTAGACACACAAGCTTGTGTTCAGCATGTCAAAGACAGAACCATTAAAAGGTATGATTTTATATAGACACATTTAGTCTACCCTTTAATTAATCAACTGAATGCATCATTTTTTACTTCAACTCATTCACCACTTCTCACTTTGTTGTGTCATTAAATATGACATTTCCACATTTGGAAAAAAACGTCAGGCTATAACACCGACTGCATTGTACCGCCTCTACTAAATAGAAATCATGATTGACAACTTGAGTCCCAGAAGGAATAATTTTCATTAAATAGGAAATACATAGTGTTCAATATTGGCTTTAAAATATTTGGAAAAAAAGCAAAGTGAAACAATTTTCATGTTTCTGCTTTATGTATTGTTAATCCTGTCTCTATTACTCAACATATGCCTTTTTTTTTCCCCAATTATTTTTTAACTTTGCATCTCTGTATGGTCATAACTGTATGGTCACTGCAGAAAAAAAGATAAAACAACAAATTTACCCCAGTTTGGCTCAAGTAGAAAAGCTGTCTTACTAAAGTAAATATTGTGTTAATCACTTGTCTGTTCTTAAGAGATCTATTAGTAGCATTATTTTTGAGTTCAGAGTCAGTGGGCAGGTTAAGAGTGTGATAGCTAAGAAATTTTAGAAAAGAAGAGAGTTTACTACAGTCATTGCTTCTAGTTCACAGCCATTACAACTCTTTCTGTAAGACATTTATTTGTGACACCTTTGGGGTTCTTCTGTTATTAATAAGCAGGAAGAAAAACAACTCTGAGATAAATACCAGTAAAAATAATTGTTTGAATGGTTGATCAAGATTTGAGCCTAGATTTTTCAGGTTTGGATATCTTCTTTTAGCCAGTAAATCCATGGTAAATCTAGGGAGTAAGGCATTCTTCAGACTACCACCTTTAAATGTGAGAGCTGGTCTTCCTTTGGTAACAAAGAAAGGCTAGAATTATGGGTCATGTTCACTGCTAGTAAGAAAGACCCACATAAGAGAATATTGCCAGTGTAGAACCTCTTTATTTAACAGTAGAATTTGAATAAAACTACTTTAGATTGTCAAGTCCCTGAAGAAGAGATAGCAAGGAATTGTTCACTAAATTGTTCACTAAAACTATCATGGAAAGGTTTTTCTGTGCCATTTAAAATCTTGATTTCTGAAAACCAGGGTCATATGTAAAAGCAGTTATAAAGAGTTGAATTAAAAAAAAATCAATAACTTTTGTAAATATTTGGAAAAGACTAAACATTTTAAAATTACATCAAACATTTTCAAAGAAAAAGCCCTTTTGATATAATAATAACATACATTGCTTAGAAAATGCAATTCAGTATCAAGGATGGGTTTTTTTCCCTTTCATTTTTACATCAGAAAACTGTCAAAGAGCAGATTTTTTTCACAGGGAAGTTTCTATTTTGATGATTTGATGAGTTTTTTAAAATATGATTGCCTGGAAAATTCCTCATCATCTCCACAGCTGACACTGCAGCTAAAGACTAAATTCTGTCACTTAGGAAAAGCTTCCCACTGTGATCCTTCGAGGGGAGCAGAAGTTGCTCCAACTGGCAGCCGTGCCTCAGTGAGGTGCTGGAGTGTGGAGTGATGGCCTAATCCCCTCCCTCTGCTCTTTGTGCCTTGAGGCTATTCAGAGCTGTAAGAAGGCTCTATACCATAACCACATTTATGTGGACTTTTTCCCCTATTCCAGAGTCATGGCTATCACTACCAAGCAGATCTAGTGACATATATATTTTCACATGCTCCAAGGCTGCTTTGCAGTGTCACTGCAGAAGCATAATATTACCAAGCAAGAAAAATTCACAGGCAATCAAGATCCTGCACTTCCAGCATTTCTCTTATTTACAATAATGCTGTTTTAGTTCTAGCAAAGCTTTACCAGGAGTTCATCTTGAACATTAATTTATCCTTTTTTTTTTCATAGTCAAAGTACATTAGCACTTGCATTCTCTGTTTCTTGTCAATATTGTGGGTCATACAATACTTAATGAAAAATAAATTGAATGCACCCCTTAATCTCAGTAGATAACTCCTATAAATATAAAAGTAGAAGAAAATCATATTTCTATTGAGATAGAATGTAGGGGATATTCAAGACATAAACTTGCTCCAAAACTTACTATGATATTTAGACAAATTTTAGAGATTCACAGGGTTAAGTTATCAGCCTCCTAAATTTGGTGGCAACTGCATTGAAAGAGGCCAGCCTATTACTCTTTTTCACATACTAATATCTTTCCACCTATGCATAGGAATGTTGGTGCTAGTGTACACACAGCTATAATAAATGTAACATTTATCATCACATCACAGAGTAATTCTCGTGGCGGTAGGTATGAAGAAATCTGTTCTGTTGAAAGGAGAAATTGTGAGTACAGTATAAAAGGAGTTCAGGAAGAAATGTATGTCACTATAAACACCACTTTCAACATTATGTATTGTGTGATCTCCTTCAGACATGTGAAAAGACAGAAATAAATGCAACCATTATAAACTACTGAATAACATATCTCTCCTAAAAGTTTTGTATTAATCATCCAGTCCTTAGAAATTCTCTTAACAATTTTTTTCTTTTCCATTATATATATTTTTATATTAAGTATCATTGACAAACATTGTTTAGATAGAAACCTAATGTCATTTCTCTGAATTGCATAAAGCTAAAAAAAAATGAAGGAGGATATAATCTGAATCTGAAGTCTTTGTTCTACATGAAATTTTCCATAGATCAGTGCAGTATTTCTAAAGACTAGAATACCTATGTTATGCTTCTGGATTCCAAACAAAAAATAGATGTAATTATTTTAAAAGGGAAATATTTAACAGCAATGTAGTTGTCACTTCTAATATGCCATTACATTACCCTCGGTAACAGTTGTAAACTGGTAGAGGCAGTATTTAAGAATTCTATATCTTTTAAAGTTATCTCATAATTCTGAAATGTAACAAGGCAGTCATTTACCAGTAGAATTAAGAATGCATATCTTGAGATTTTTTACAGATTAAGAAAAGTTTTCACTGAATTTAGGATAGTAAGACAAATTTTACATTTCAAAATATGTGTGAGATATACCAGCTATCTCCCATCTCCTGGTACTGAAAAATGAAGTGGAGGTTCAGTTCGCCCTCAGCTCTGCAATTATATGCTTACGGATATATTTCAGTTTCTCAGTGGAAAATCAGGGCCATAATAGAGATAAAATCACCCTGTTTATTCTGGTATGAGGACCAAGAGATCCACATCATGGTGAAGAGCATATTTGTGTCTGTCTTCTAGCACTACTACAATCCATAAGTCATAGCTACTTTTGCAGATGGCAATGTTGAATGAGCTGGCAGTCATTTTGTGGGTAAATAGAAATTTTGGAGTCTGAGATGGCATGGCCTTCCCATTCACTAAGCAATTGGTCCTTGAGTTAAATAGCAGGGGCAATGAAGAGCTGTGTTTCAACTCTAGAGTTTTAGATTTCACTAAGACACATTTTGATCATGCTTCTGTGTCCACTCAATGAGAAAGAAAATAACAAAAGAATTTTACTTTACAAATATAAGCCATATGGAAAGATTTCACTGTCTTGCCACTGAAGTCAGTGTGAAAAATTAAACATTTTTTTGTTGTTGCAGTATCTTGAAGTAGAAGTTACGAAATATAGTCTTAATTTTTACTTATCCCATATAATGAAAGAAAACAGCATTATCTGATGTGATTAAAAAAAAATCCTATGTCTCTGAAACTTGGCATTTTTTCTTCATATTTTAAAAATGCAAATAATTTATGTTGAAAGATAAATGGGATCAATTCACTGGATGAAATTATTTGACCCTCATATTCTCCCACCTTTACTCCAAAACATCTTTTGTGTCTCATATCTTGAAATTGTGCATAATATGCTTTTTTTTTAAAATAAAAAAATTCCATAAGCATGAAAAAACCAAGAGTATTGATAATCCTTCAAAAATTGTGTCTGTCTTGAGGAAATGTCAATTTTGCCACCTAGACTATCATTAATGGACTTCCACTGAGAAACCGACATTTCTGGCTCCCTCTGATGGTCCGCTTTGGAATGATATATTCATAATTACTCCTTCAGACACAATATTCCATTTAAATTTGTTCTTAAGTTATTCTTGAATATGAATAGTATGGCTCCATTCCCTTACTTTCCTTCTCTTTTTCTGTGAGAGCTTTTGGAGACACTTTTAAACTTTGGTATATGACTTGCCAGCCAGCCACTAGCAGATCTCTAATACTTTATGTTCTTAAAATTGCAAATTGGTATTCTAGGGCTTTCTCCTTCCAGGTTTCCATAGCAACTCTTGTAGAGCTTATTCATTAGAAAGAGTTCTGTTTAATTGATCTCCTAATGTATTGCTTAATAGTAACTGTTAAGCAGTCTTTTGTTTCCAGGTCATATTTAGGGTTCACATATTTGCATAAAAGCATTTCATTAGCTGAAACCAATCATTATTAGTAATTTTCTTTTTTTAGTTTAAAATAACTAAACCGTCATTGAGATTTTCTGAATAGCAAATATTTACATCTTGCTGAATGGGTTTTCTCTGTGAGCCTGGGTGCTTTGTTTCTCTGAGCAGCAAGAAAATTACAGAGCTTCAAAATGTTAATCAGGGAAGACAAAAAGAAAGTGGCTTTTTTTACAATTGAAATGAAAATGCACAGTGATGATAACCATAGGCCACAGGCAATATTTGATGACGAAGTTGTAATGGATAAATATCCTTTAAAAATCACAGTAATGCACTGCCCAACTTGAATACATTGGGGTTTTTTTTCTATTATGCATAACAATCATTTTCTGACAGTTTAGGCTATGAAAGTTTAAAACCTCAAATAAATCCTTTTTTTTTTTTTCACAAAGTGGTGCTGTCCAAGACCCTTTCCACTTAGACTAGTTCTTATGATTATTATTTTTATGGTCAGACATATTAATTCATTTGGTTCTGCTATTGCAGAGTTGTATGCAGAGGTTTCAGTTGGTTTTCAGCCTACTGGGGTACATGAATGTCAAACAATTCACCCAGAGTCACAGGATGAATTTTAGTCTTGGAACAAGCATTTAAATTCTCTCTGGATAATAGCAGCTATGACAAAAAAACAAACAAACAAACAAAAATGTATACTTCAAGTAACTTAGAAAAATATAGCTAGCCTATCAAACTTTCTCAAAGATGAATGGAGAGTATACAATATATAGCTAAATTAATGTTATACATACTATGCATCTGGCTATGAATTCATAGTAATTGATTATAAATATTCTAAATTGATATCCTAAAATTAGATTTTTCAGTTTCTTTTAATCATTTTATTGTTTGGTGGTTTTTTTTGGTTTTTTTTTTTTTTTCCCTAGTGCTTGGAACCTGTCATTTTCAAGATTTGTTCACAAACATAAAACTCTTAAGTCTGATTATTTTACTCTATTGGGTCTTCTCAAGCACTGAACTTCAAGACCTGTGAAAACAAAAAATAGGGGATGATTTGTGGGGAATTCCCAAGACTTATAAAGCAAATTTTTTTTCAGATCTCAAAACAAGCACAAGCAGTTGTCCCTCTGAATAGTCCAATGTTACATGCACAGCTTGAACAAAACCCACCATATTGGGAAAATAATTGAGGGGGTCAATAGTTAAAATAAAAGGAAAGGTATTGTCTTTAAACTTTTATTTCCTAATAAAATACTGAAAAAATTTGCTGTTGTTGTATTGTTGCTTATATTTTGGTATTATTCTGAAGTTATCCAGAAGGGAGAAAAATGCATTTAACATTCATTTAAATGATAAATCATAGTCTGAACTTAGTTCCCAACTCACAGTTTCCTGTTTTTGGCTTTACTGAAACAATACTCATTAGTACTTCTTGTGATTAAAGATTACTTACAAAAAAGAAGTACCTCTAAAAGAAAAGTTACTTGATTGAGCTTCCTAGGAACTCCAAATATCTGGTTCTATTTTCCATTCATTTTTTTTACATTTTGTAAAATGTTGGTATGAAGAAAAGCTGTGCCAAAAATATTCCTGAGAAGCTTGTTTATTATTAACTGTAACATAAGGCAGAGTAAGCATGAACCTCAAGAAATTTCAAGATTGGCAACCATCTCTTGGCTACAGCAAGGAAATAACCTATGATCTCCAGTACTACTCATTTCAAGGGGTTTATTTTCTCTGTGAAGCTCAGCAAACTACTTCTATTTTGATTTTTTGACCCTACTGAAGTCTATTGACTGTACTAGTCAGGACTCCCTGATTGTAACAGGAGTTAAACAACTTGCTCACATATAATATTATACACAAGGGCAGCTAAAAGTAGGTAATAACTGAGTCCCACAGACTAGGAATCTATAGAGCAAGTGTTTCAAAGGAAATATGAAGTCTTATCCATAATGGTAACTGCTCAATACTTCCTACAAAGCTGCCTAGAACTTGATTTTCAGTTATAAACTCTCAAACTCGTCATCCTTTCTTGCACATCAAGAGTTGTTCATACTTTGAATTTTTTTTTTCTTTTATCTTATTACTTTTCATTGCATGTAAATACCTAGGGAGTACGTATTGTGCCAGAAACCTTTGCAGTCAGTGTTTACACTACTTGACTATTTAAACCCTTGAAATATGGACCCAATAAATACAGCAACTGAAATTGAGAAATCCAGTATGATAGAGTACGACGTGAAATTGAATCTATGTCCTCTCATACTTCCTCCTGTGAATGATACTGTTTTATCTTACTACATCTGCTGCTGTTTTTTCCAAGTTTTATTTCCAGGTATTTATTTAGTCCCAGCATTGATCCTTCTACCTGTTAGGTGTGATTAAGGCTACTACTCTAAAAAGATTTTCTAAGTAAGCATTCAGGTTGATCAAACAATCAGGTTTGTGCTTCTGTCTACAGTGCCAATTTGATGACAATACTGGTCTTTTTTCTTCCTCTACCAAAAGTGTAAAATTATAATTTCTTCATGGAAAGGGCCAAAAAAACCTGACTACTGTCAGTTTCCATTCAGACCACAATGTTCATTTTTATACATTCACAAGGTGATAATATGTTGTTTAGGTAAATTTGACCTCCTGTGATACGGTGACTGGTGCACCTTCACTACAGAGCTTCAGAGTTACCATTGCCATCAATAAAAAAAAGGTAGGGAATTCAGTTGCATACCTGAAACTATAGAATATCTTGTGACATTTATTGGAGTAATAAATTTGGACAGACATCACTTCAAGCATTTTTGCTACTGTTTTCTCCTTTTTGTCACACATTAA
>VZRH01005100.1:320731-340682 GCA_013397555.1 Urocynchramus pylzowi | reverse complement strand
AAATGTTTTTTTTTTCGTGGGTGTTTTTTTAAAAAAAAAAAAAAAAAAAAAAAAAAAGATAAATTTATCTGCTGTGATTTTTTTTTAAGAACACCTTTCCAATTAATACCTTAATTGCCTTGCTGGCAGATTCCTCAGTTTTTACTAATCAATAAAACAATGATCCTTATAATGAGATTATACAAGAAGCAACTAATCATTGTCTCGTCATCAATCTTGAACATTGTTTCCCATTATTAAAATTCACAATGCTCAGTAGGCTCCTCAATAATATTTTACAGCTCCAAGTGTATGTTACAGCATTGATGTTTTCACTGTTGACTATGGTTTAATTTCCTTGCTAGCTGTAGCACTCTGAGTGGGATTTTGGGCGCAAGCTGTAGTGAATCAGTATGAGCAACATCCACCACAATTACTTACTCCATTTTTCCTTGGAGGCTATAGAATTTGGAGCTATAATCATGTTCTGTTAGTGATCCCAGGCTGGGGTTGAAAAACAGAAGGGTGTTTTCCACTTAATTGTCTGCAGCAAATAAGCAAGCAATATGGTGCAGGTGCCCTCAAGTAACACCTAACGTGGCCAGCCTTACAGAGAAAGTCAAGCTGTGCATGCTCATACAGCAACAGCCAACACAGCAGGGGCTGTGTGATTTAAACCAACCTGAACTGAGTATTCCCCAGACAATCCTAGAAGTACCAGGGGTTCTGGGTGTGTGAGGGTTCCTGGATTGTGCGTGGCATAATGGTGGGGTGGGAAAGCCCTGCAGCCTGCTGCCACCAGCTGGGGCCACCACGTTGGCTCCCAACCTTCTCTGCCTGGCTGTGTCATGCTGGCCAGGGAGCAGGATGGTGGTGTGAATCATTAACATTATATTTACTTGTGACTAAGAGTGCAATTTTATCTGAGCCCATTTAATCATACATTGTCACTTTCATCTCGGACAGTGACAGCCTACCAGCTGAAGCGTGCTGAGAAAATAATCTTCTTTTCAAAGACAAAAGTGATCCAATGTGATACGTACTCATCTAAGGGCTATAGACATTAAGGACATATCCCTTTATTTTACCTCCACTCTTCCTTAGCAGACTAATTTGCCACCCCAGAAAAATATGTTTCTGACATTACTTTAAAGGTAATCAAATTGAGAAGGGCTCTGCTCAAGAGAAAGGAGGCTTCTTGACCAAGACAAGTACCTGTTTGGGAAGCTGACAGCCTAGGCAGCTTATACATAGAGTCATAGTGAAAGCAAACCAATGGAGTGTAAGTACATTTTTGTTTACATTGGACAGATCTCATGCTCCTATATTTTTATTATGTTTTACAATTAAACTTGTTCCTTGGAACAAGCCAAATCTTAAAGTTAACAGGTAGAGATTTTAAAAGGATGCAATTCACAATCATTAAAGCAATAAGTGACAGCATTCAAATGGTAATTCAAAATCTTAATGAGCTTAAAAGTACAGTAATCTTTAAGAAATAAAAAATAACATCAAAAAAAGGGAACAAAATGCTGTGTATTCCAGTCCACCATATTAATTTATTTTGAGTAAAGGCTTTTTCCCAACTTTTTTGTTAAGAAAGGAAGTCTACAGAAAGCATTAAGTAACAGCAAAAATATTGCAAATTTCTTGACATACTAAGATCATAGCCTAATTATCTACCTTAAATACATCAGTGATGCTTCCAAATACTGCACAGACATAAAAAGCCCCCTGTGCTGCATGTCTGCATCCACTCTCTGGTTTTTCTTTAGGCAAAGCAGTTAATGAAAAATTAATAAATATTACCCAGTCTTCTATTACTCCTTAGCTAGCATCACTATCACCTCTCAAAAGCCCAAATTAATTTAGAATGAACAACTGACTTATCTGCTTCCAGGGTCTCAGGTGTTTCCAGTCTGCTTGCAACTTCCAATTTACCAGTCTTAGTTATTTTTTTTTTTTTAATCTGAGATAAGGTCTCATCTGGTCCTCTGTCCTCTTGTCTTGCCCTGTTTCCTCAATACTACAATCCTGTTGAAAAACCCTATTAAGGTCACAGAGGATTAGAATTATAAAAGTGTTTTCCATAACTTCCCAGGATTTTTCACTTCTTTCACAGAAAATTAACAGTTACTTGGGTTTTTTTTTCCAGTGCTCTCTCAGTTCATCTGAGACATTTTCCTGATTTATTTTTCATGGTCTGTACGTTTAATTCAGGTAAATGCCAAGATAATCAGAATCCTGCTCAATGTGAGGAAAATCTAGTGTCATCTTCTTCCCTGGAATCAGTACAGACCTTGTGTTGTGAGTTTGACAATAAGTCCTCTGTGCATCAAAGAGTTAGTGACAAACACAAATCTATTCCCTTCTCATAGTGTAAACTCTTATAAAAACATTATTATTAAATGTCATCTTACAGACTCTTAGGCACCATTTTTAGTGGCATCATAATGGACAAGCATGCCTGGTCCAAAACACCTTTTAGAGAATAAAAAGAAGTGAAAAATAAAAGAAAATTCTAATTGGCTTTGGAAAAAAAAATAAATATGTAAGACTCAAATCCTTGGGGTTCAGAAAACTTTACCTGTCTGATGACAAGGAGAAAACTTATGCCTTCATGTCTATCAAGACTCCATAAAGCTATGAAGTGTCTTGGATAAGTAGCTTGGACTGAACTACCCGAATATTAACAGAAATACCTCTATAAACAGACCATTTTCAACTACAAGCCTCCGTGTTTCAGTACTTCTCCCAGATAAGGTCTGTGAGATTCAGTCCAGGCGGAATTGTGATCAGGTTTGGTGACTAAATGAAAAATCTTTCTCTCTGTGGTACTGGAAAAGATACATGCATTGGTTTCCAGGAACTGAGAACCAATGACAAAACAATGACAGAAATCAGTTCCTGCAAATATACAGTGGTAACTTTCATCATTGAGGTAATTGTATCAAGCTAAAGGTTAAAAAAGGTTGAAAACCATCTGTTAAATATATGTAGAAAACAAGGAAATGCACTTCTTTACGTGAAGGCAGCATTCCAGTGACGATTTTAGTTGATTTAAAAGTAAGTTGCAGCTGCAAAAAACAGTATCTTACAAATACAGAGAAATATTTAACTTCTATCCTTACCATTTGGAACACCATCCTCTAAATTTATATTTTTGAATTAAAAGTGTCAGCCCATTAGAAAGCTAGTGGGCTGACACTTCATACAAAGCCCAGAGAAATAAGAAGTGGAGTTAAAACATGCATATTTTTTTGTAAGTGAGAATAGGTTTGGAACTAGAAGATAACTATTCAATATGTAAAATATATGTGTAAAAAAGACTCCATTGATGGGTAGCTACTATAACATTTTTAAAGGAGAGTTCTACTTTCAAATTTTTTTTCCACTATAAATAATAAAACTGAATTTTCTGAGACTGGACCTTGCTCTTCCTTAGGTGAGAACATTTCCAGGTGAAAACATTTCCTTTTCTTTAGTGATGAATTTCTGGCCAGTGAGGTCATGTCGTCAGCTTAACTCGACAAAGTCCATGTACTGGGCATCTAAAGAAAGATGAGGGTCCTGTCAGGAAGACATAAACAAAACCTGAAGTTATTTCAAAGCCAGGGGAAGTCTGATATGCTGCTGAGAAAAGACAGAGAAATTAGTATAATAATTCAGGATTAGGTAGGATGAGATCTTTCTTTCCTAGCAAAACTAACAATCTTTCAAATGTGATTAGAATAAACTATTTCATTTCAAGCTTTAACCTACAGACACTCTATTTGCTTCCATGAGCCAGTCAACTAAATATGTTTGGGTTGATTGTAGGAAAACGGATTGATGATGACAAGCCGTACATACAATTTTATATAAATAAACATTTAGAGTACAAATACCAAGTGTTTACAGATTGGCAAATATATTCTAGAAGATGTTAATATGAACTGTTTTCTCTCTCCCCTTTTTTAAAAGGTGATATCAAGTTTACCCAATATTTTCCTCAAAAAAAGTTCATGAGTTTGTCTTATGTTGGTCTAATAAAACTATCTGCTCCTTAATAAATCATGTAAAAATGAGAAAACAGGTTCCACAAATAAAACATTTGTTTAAAAGTAGTAAAAACCACAAATTACAAATTAAATGAACAACAAAAACAAAAGCAGAAATTGCAACAACCTGGTTGGGTTATTTACATAAAATGGCTGCATGTTTTATACAGTATAAATGCTGACATCTCTACATGATTATAATAATCTGTATTTGTGTTTGAATTTAATTTTGAATGATCTTTGAACAAAGCTGTTATAGCTACAGTTTTTAAAAGATTTCTGAAAAGTATGGATTTGCCCTTAGATCTTCAAAGAAAAAGGAAGGTTTTCAAAACTCCTGTGAATTATGTTCTCTGCTTCAAATACACTTCCTGTTGTTTGTTGGGGCTATTTTGTTTTTGTTGTTGTTTGTTTTTTTATTTTAATAAATTTGATCACCATCTTCAAATTATTCCATATTTTTAATGCAGAAACACATAGTAGTCAAATATATTGAGTTTCACATTGGAAAATCTTTGGGCTAATTGCATGGATTTAGATATTTGAGGAGGAGACATACGCAATACAAAAATACAAATATAATTTTGTAAAGTATAAAAAATACAGAAATAATTCACAGTTGGGTAATTCAGTTTTAGAGTGGCATTCAAAGAACATTTTTTTCATCATGGCTATTTGAATCCCAAGAGAGGATAATAGCACACTTCTCTTTAAAAATTTATTTTAAAAAGCAGTTTTAAATTCATAGTACTTTCAGAGATATATTCAAATAACATGAGGTTTTAATTTGCAGCATTTTTCCTATGTCAATATAGAGCAAATATTTAACAAATTATTGCACATATTATGACTCAAAGCAGAGTTTAGCAATTTAACAACTCTCACACATAGTTTCCTTAAAAAATTAGAAAAGAATGCAATTTATTTCTACCTGCAGTGTATTCTGATGAAAATTCATACAGAAAAAAATGTATTATCATCAGCCATCTGCCTTCTTAAACTTAAGTTAAAATATTTTCAGTTTTACACTAAGGTCTACATAATGATGAAATGGTTAAAGTGAAAAGTTTTATCCTCCTTCTTTGCCCCTTCATAATTTATGCTATTGTTCAAAAAAATATGTATGTTTTTCATGAAGTAATTCATTTAAGAAATAGAATGTTTGTGTAGAAAGTGCTCCAGAGTGATATGACCTGATAAAAAGGCCTAAAAATGTCTAGTCATGTGGCAATTTATTCTCATTACTCTGTAAGGTGGATTAAGAGAAGAAAAGTATAAATATGGGCAAGAATTGTGTGACAGATGACTGTCCCATTAAACATTAAAATGTTAATAGGAGTGAAATCAAGAAAGTGGAAATTCCTCTATTACAGATTGAATTCACTCGCCATCCAAAAACACATCTGAAGTAATTCGGAGATTTGGCAAGAGCAAATTCCCATTGCTGTTTTTCATTAAAAAAAAAAAAAGAAAAAGATTGGAAACAGATTCAAGGGTATATTAAACAGCCATGTACAGAAACATGACTTAATAGTGGCCCCCCTGAGTGAGTCCACCACCAGTGGAGAATTATGAAGAAACAATAACAAGAAGAGGGCAAGCAAAGAACAAAAATTTGAAATACATTACCATCTCAGTTTCTTCTAATACAGGTTAAATTTCTGTCATCACGTTTATGATTTTTTCATGGACCATTCATCCATTACTTTGTCTAATTTCTTTCTAAACCCTTTATGAAAAGTTCTTGAATTAAATGCAGATTATTTTAATATATTCTGTGATATCCAACATTTCAGTTAATGAAAAACTTGGTTTTTTAAACTGGTTTGCCTGTCAAATTCAGTAGGCATCCCTGTTTCTCTCTTATGGAAAATAGAAGAATAGTCTGGCCTTGATGCTACAGTTCTCTCTGCTGTTGTCTCAGTTCTGTTTTTCCCCAGCTTGAAGAGCTTTATTCTTAACATTTCCATATCTTGAAGCAGCCACAGTCCTTTGATGAACTAGTCACCTCCCTTGGAACAAATTCTAGATTTGTGAGGCTGTTTTGAGACTGTGGGACAAGATCTACATAAAATTGTCAATTTCTTGAGCAAATTCTTTAGTATTGTTTTACTTTATAATTAGACTAAAACATTCATTGGGTTTGCAAATTTGTTGTTTTTTTGGTTTTTTTTTTTTTCACAAAGGATTTATTTTCCCCTTGCTGTTATAATCAGTATAAAATTCCCATTTGCCATTATAGAATTTATGCATTTGCTAGCCTTGTTTTTATGTAATTCCGGATAGTCTTGTAGAATATATAGTCCTATAGAATTCAGAATTTTTAGAAAGTATACCTTGTCTTAACAGCCTTTTGGAAAATGTTCACCACAGTGGATGTCTATCTTTTATACCTTAGTTTGTACTCCATAGTCAATATTTTCTAAAACTCATAGTGAGAATTTGTCATTATTTGTTCAATCACTTTGTTGTCAAACTGAAACTTAATACTTCTAAGATCTGTAAGATTCCTCCCTAAGGAGAAACTTTCTTAAACTACTTGGTATCAAATACATTTACATTCTTTTGAGAGATATTTTTCTGAATGAATGCTCACCCACCTACGCATCATCCTTCTTGAGTTGAGTGTCCCACATTGGACACAAAACAGAGTAGAGTTTTGGAATGTGTTATAAATATCATGTTCAGTTGGCATAATTAATAGGAGTCCTGACAGGAAAGCAGAAATTTCTGGTCCACACATGAATTTTGTAATAGTGAAAACAGAAAAGGCAGAAAATTAGTAGCAGAAAGAAAGGCAGAAAGTATTTTTTTCTCCTTTTCAACTGCAGGATCTATGCAGTGAAGAAGGCGAGAAAATTTTCACTTGATATTAATAGGGAATATTTGTGCTAGCAGTGTTGAAAACATTACAACTTCATGTATAAAAATTGCCCACTTAGTTCTGTCAAAGCTGATATCTGTGGAGATTATCTGATACTAATACTGAGAGTGAGCAAAATGTTTCTAACCAAATAACACAGTAGAAAACTGAACAATAACCAGAAGCCTTGAAAACATGTTTTAGAAAGCAAACAACATTATTACATTGGCTTTGGTATTCTGCAATCTTTGATACCTTGAGATTAATTTTAAAAAAAATCTCTTATTGAGAGTTCTTTTGCATTTTTATCATTTTAAATGTCCAATCACATACAGTAAAATAACAGCAGAGCTTTAGAATAAGTAGACAAAAAAGGCACAAAGTGAATAGGAAGAAAAGCTTCATTAGTCTACAAATGATCATCTCTATCAACCATAGAAATGAAGAAATTCTTTGGGTGCATATACAATCCAACTATTTTTTTTCTGTTGTTTTTTTTCCTTCTGAATTGCACTCAATTCCACTGTGATTTCTTTTGTCCACTGACACTGATGGAGTCTAAAACCTTTTAGTCCAAACAGGGCCATCCCAATTTGGTCATAGACATTAATTAATATACTCTATACATAAAGTAATAACCACCTGTATTTAAACACATATTCACATAATATTCTATGTATATATCTAACACCTGAAACTCTGTCTGCCTATCTCTAACATAAAGCTATACATATTTATTAAATGAGAATGAAGACCCTCTCAGTGATATACAAATATTTAAAACATAGATGTTCATCTTAAAAAGAGTAAATTGCAGCTAAAGATCCTGGAAAACCCCTTGTGAGACAATGTAATCTGTTGGAAAATGTCATAACCAAGATATTCTCAGTGTTCAGATCTTGGTTTCAGACTTCGGCATCTGAAATGGTGTGAACAGCAGCCTGTGATCTCAGCCTTAGTCTTTATTAATCAGCATGATAAAGGTAACTTGACTGCTTTACACATTCTTTGAGTGTTTATTATCTGTGACATAGAGGAGACTGTGGTTTTTTGTGTTTTGTCAGTGTACTGTGGATCAGTGAAAAAGTATAGCCGTTACTCTCGCTCTCAGTAAAAAATACTAAGACACGGCAAAGCTTGTTTCTATGCATTTTGAATAACACAACAGGTAATATAAATTTTTTTTCAAGTAAATATACTGCCATTAAAATGAAGTCTTATATTCTACCTCTTGTGTTCTTTTCTATGACCCTCAAAATCAACGCTAATTAGCTTTATTATTTTAAACATGTTATGCTTGCAATTTGCTTTTTTTTTTTTGCCTAAACTGCTGCCTTGAAAGGATGCTCTGAATGTGACTGACAGGATTCTGTATGGGAAAGAGTGACATTCCAGTTTCTGGACACAATCATGGAATACACTGAGCTGGAATAACCTACTAGGATCATTGAGTCCAACTCCTGACTGCACAGAACATCCCAAGAATCACAGCAGTGCCTGAGAGTGTTATGAAAATGCTTCTTGAACTTAAATGGGCTTGGTTCTGTGACCACTGTGATCCTCAGTGGATAAAAGACAAAACTCCCAAATTTCAGCAGCACCTTTTCACCGTACTGCACTGTAGCCCATTGAGATAAAAGCAGTAGCCCAGTTAATGTTGAACACTTTCTTGGTTCAATATTGAATGAGGTTAGGAGGAAATAATGGAATAATAGAATCAAAGAATCACAGAATAAGCTGAGTTGGAAAAGACCCATAAGGATCATTGAGTCCAGCTCTTGGCCCTACACAGCCCCATACCCATACTCAAGAATCACACCATGTGCCCAAGTGTATTGTCCAAATGCTGCTTGAATTCCCTCAGGCTTGGTGTTGTGATCACTTCTGTGGGGACCCTGTTCCAGTGCCCAGTTGGAACTCTTTGGGTGAAGATTGCTTTTCTAATAGCCAACCTAACTCTACCCTGCCACAAATTCAGACCACTCCTTCAGGTCCTCTCCCTGGTCACAAAGGGAAGAAATCAGTGCCTGCCCCATCTCTTCTCCTTGCAAGGAAATTGTAAATGCAGTGAGTTCTCTCCTCAATTTCCTGTATTCCAGCCTGAACAGGCCAAATGATCTCAGTCAGACCCACAAGGCCCTTAACACCCTTAACCATCTTTGTTGCCTTCCTTTGGACAGTCACAATTCTATGTCCTACTTATGTTGTGGCACCCAAAAGTGCTCCCAGCACTGAGGTGAGGCCGCCCCAGAGCAGAGCAGAGCAGGACAATCCCCTCCCTTGCCCAGCTGGCCATGCTGTCCCTGATGCCCCCAGGACACTCTTGGCCCTCCTGGCTGCCAGGGCACTGCTGGCTCATGTTCAACTTGCCATGGACCAGAGCCCCAGGGCCCTTTCCATGGCACTGCTGTCCAGCCTCTCATTGCCCAGTCTGTCTGTACATAAAAGACAATTTTTGACATAGTTTCCTTTGAGGGGTCATTAACCACACTGTAATATTAAATAGTATTAATAAAGAGACCATAGGTCATACACACATGGGTAAAGGCACATTGTCTTTCTAAAGATATATTGTCCTTCTAAAGACAATGGCGCTAGAATTGCTGAGATAATATCTGGTGCTGTCACATACAAACTTTTACAATGCTGTGCAATGAGATTGGTTGAAAGAAGTTACATCTATTCCATTGTTTTCATGTTTTTACACATTTCTTTTGGTCCTTTTCAGTGCATGGCATCTAGCTAGATACCTCCTCGCAATTTGTGCTGCACAGAGAGGTATCTGAGATACCTTTTCTTACAGAAAATCTAAAGTAATAACTATGAAATCTCTCAGTTTAAGACACAGCAACACTCTGACAGCCGTCAAGGCATTCTTTGTCAGGTAAATGTCTTGAACTTCTGCTTCTACTCTCATTCTCATTCTCTGATTCTTTCACATTCAGCAGCTGGTACCTTTCATCCTACAGTTAAGTTACCAACTATTTAACAATTTTGCAGTCTATCAATTGTGTAGTCATTCCTTCTGCCTGCTGATTTTATTTAATATCCCAGAGCCACCCTGTAACTATGGGGCCATAAGAAATCTATCTGCCAACAGGTATAAAACTAACACACAGGAATGTTTTAAAAATCTACAGATATAATGATTCAAGAGTCAAATTAAACTCCAGGATAGAGAACCATATTGACCACCAACTGCACTGGGAAATGCACCTATTTATGATAGGGCTGGATACTACTGCATGTTTTTTAGAGATGTGTTTGAAAACTAAGGAGATTCTGTCCTCCTTTAATGTTTTGAAAATTTTAGTGAAATACTTTGTGTGTAAGGAGCTTACCTTATGAAAAATTCAGTAATTTTTAGGTTATTAGCTCTAATAATTTTGATCCTTTCTTTCGTATGAGAATATGTTCACATGAAATATTAATTCATGATCTTTACACTTGGTTAGAAAGGGATATTTATGCTAAATAGCAGCATCCTTTCCTTCTCAGGTAAGATGGTGGCACCTCAGTATTAATATTTGATGATCTTTTCCAGTTCTACCCATCAGTCTAGACCATTGTGAGGATCTAGGATAAAAGATTCACCTTTATCAGACATTGCCGTGAGACTATAAACTATGGACTATGGCACCACTCCCAGCAGAAATTACAGTTCCCTGATGCCAGGGTTGTATGGAAATAAGATACAAAGTATCTAGTATCTTTCATTTAAAGAGAATGTCTGTGAAACAGACAGCAGAAAACTGCTAACTCATGTTTGGCTTTTTCTTTTTCCCCCAAATGAAAAGCTAATATTTTCCTAATAATTTCTACACGACTGCATCATACCAAACCATCTAGCCATTGCAACAGACGTGAATGTCTCTTAAATCATTAAGTCAGAACTAGAAATCTTACTCACCTACTTGTATGGTAGCTTTCTGATTTTATATATTAAAAAACATAAATTGGTTTAATCTATTATTCTTCTGTAAGAAATATTATTTATGTATTTACATGAGTATTTTTTTGGAAAGAATTTGTAGTCACCTAATATATAAATTATCGGTAAAGAAATGAAGAAAATAAGGATTTTAATTCCCACTGTTTAAAGTCTGACTCAATATCTGTTTCAAAAAGGATATTTTTCTTTCTTTTATTTTTCAGGTCTTTTGGTTTTGTAAGAGCAAGCTTCATGACAGATTCATACAGAAAGCCTGTACTATTACAAGTACAGTGGGTAACAAATTTCAGATTTTGGGACAGGGATTTCTATTTGTAACTTCTACTTAAAAGGGCCTTTAGAAGCCACTATAGGTTTTCATACATTAAGTTTGTGTGTTTGTGCCTGAATGTCCACATACAAACACCCAAACAAACAAAGAAATTTCATGTATACTTGTCTGTGAGCATGCACAAGCACACACATGAGCCCCAGTATCAATCTATCTATCTACGTATTTCCTGCTCTTTCTAACAGGTTGAAAGGACTAGTCACACCCTATAACTAGTCTAATTCTAATAAAATAATGGCTTGCTGAAAGCCAGTGTAAAATTAAATGAAACCATGCCACAGCCTGGAAAAAAATACCTGAAGCAGAGTATCCATATCAGCTTCTCCCAGAGTTTGGCTCCAATTTCTTCTGTTTCATTTTGCTACAATGCTTAATATTGAACCCTAAGGAAACAACAATTATTTTTAGTACAGTCCTTATTCAAAGAAATTTAATCTCCTCATTATCTCTGGATGCTATAGTAGGAATGCTGGGATGAACTGTGGTCTTCTGTTCACCTTCTTTCAGTACTTCAGCATTTTTACCTTTCCTTTTCCAAAGTCATTTTCTCAAATGCGTGAGATGATTAATGAGAACAGCTCTTTTGCTGTGTTCAACAGTCCTGTCCTTCTTGCTCATCTCTCCTTGCATAATTATAATTATGTTGTTCATGCCAGTATTTAGGCCTGTGTCAGCACTTCCATTACAAACCCCAATTTTCAGGAGTTTGTAATAAGGCTGGTGCACTTGGCATTTGGCCAAAACTGAAGAGAACTGGAAATCACACTGGTCAGGGCACTTGAAACCAAAACATGAACAGTGATTTGTTTTGGGCTAGGCTCCATATTTGGCAAGAAAGAGTGGCTGACAGCAAGTGAGAGTGAAGTAAAAGAGATCCAAGTATCTGATAATACAGCTGAGCTTTATATAATGTCAGAGAACAGTGCAAGAGCAGGTCCAGCTAAGAAAATCTTTCATAAGAAAGCCAAATAATGTTCCCTTTTTTGGAAATAGGCCAGTGTAGAGAAAATAAAAAAAAGAAGGACCCACAGCATGACTGGGTTTGTAGCTCTCTCAATGCCAACTCAATAATTCATGAAAAAATCCTTAACACAGCAATGAATACTATGTACAGTTCTGGAAAAGAGAACACATTGTTGGGGTATTTAAAGAAAAAATGAGTCCATTTTCAAAAGCGACTGGTGATTCTGTGAGCAGTGACTTACTGATTTTTTTTTTTTTTTAGAAGTGTTGAGAACTTTTTAAAATCCTTTGCACAGCTAGTTTGTTGCTCAAACAGCACTTTGGCTCTTTAATTACTGAAATCCAAATAACTCTAATACACAAAGATAACTACTGAATATGCAGAAGAAGAAAGAATGGCAATCCAAATAAAGAATATATGTAAATAAATATTTTGTAAATTATTCTGTGGAAACATAATCTGTTTATAATTTTTTACCTTTGAAAAAGGAAGCTATCATAGAACAATAGAATAATAGAATAATAGAATAATAGAATAATAGAATAATAGAATAATAGAATAATAGAATAATTAATAGAATAATAGAATAATAGAAAGCTTTGGTTTGGAAGTGTTCTCAAACATCATCTGATTTCAACCTCCCTGCCATGGGCAATGAACGTTCCACTAGATCAGCTCACTCAGAGCCCCACACAGTCTAGTCTTAAACATTTCCAGGGATGGGACATCCACAACTTCTCTGGGAAACCTGTGCCAGTGCCTCACACCCTTATAGAAAAGAATTTTTCCTAATATCTAAACCTACCTTCCTTCAGCATAAGATCATTCGTGCTTGTCCTGTCACTACGTGCCCTCATGAATTGTCCTTCTCCAGCCTTCTTGAAAGTCCTCTGTAGCTACTGGGAGACTGAACTAAGTCTCTCCAAAGCTTTCTCTTCTCCAGGCTGAACAATCCCAATGCTCCAACAAGTTATGGCATAGAGGCAGAGACAAGAGAAAAAGGATGGGATCATTGTTAAAATAGAAGAATATACAAGCTTAATAAACTCTTCTTGGGTAATAAAGATAAATAACATGACAACAAACATGAGAATAATGATTCTAACCCCAAATGCTTACTAAAATATTTGTAGCTTTTATTCATGGATTCACATGGCCACAGGTTTGGTTTTGTTCGGAGTACTTAATGCACATTTTTTGTCTTCTTGACAAAATTTGTAGCTGAGGACTAGCTACAAATTTATATCCAGTGACAGAAGACAAGTCCAAGACAGAACAGATTACTTATCAGTATACTCATTCTCTTTTTAACCCCCTTTCTTTCCTGTATTGATGCCTTTATTGGGAAATCTGAGAGAGAAATACCAACTTCACACAAGTGCAGAGCAAATCAAAACATATGAACAAGTCAGTACTGAATAAATAGAGCCTGAGGATACAATGTTCCAGTGGTTGATAATTGCTTATGTTTCCTATTCATATCATTATTTTTAACTTATCTTCTTGCCTGATACTTTACCAGCTGATCAAGCAGACACACAAGCAGTTGCTGTGATCAGCTGCACCTTCTTAGCCTGTACCTGTTTCTCTGCAAGTCTGTTCTGTCATTCATCGTCATGTAGTTAATAGACCACACACCATGATATTCCTTTAGATTTGAGCAGCTTCAGTTCAGTCCATCTCTAATGAATGTTTGCTTCCATCAAACAGTTTTCATCCCTAATTTCAAATATGAATTAGTGGATAGTCTCGTTTTGTTCAGTCTTTCAAGTAGTAAAACTCACCAAATGTAAATCTATCAAAACAAATTTTTTTTTATTATTATTATTATTTTTAAAAAGCAACATGACAGGGGTCTGGGCGGCCCTGGCAGGAAGCCAAAAACACTTGGGGCTTTGATTTCAGCCCATGGAACAAATACCAAGCTTATATGAGGAATCACAAGTCACAAAAGTTTAGACAACGCAGTAGCAGTAGTTAGAGGGTGAAAGGAGAAAATTTGGGATTTGGTACAGGGAGGTTTAAAACCTTAAGATGGAGAGATAGGGCCGTGCCCTATCCTTCTTCCTTCTTCTTCCTGACATCCATCTTTTAGGTGATGCTGGCATTTTTAGATTGGTTCAGAGTAGAAAGTCACTGTCTAACATAGGTGTTAGGGATTGGCACACAATTGTAAATATCTAATACGTAGTTCATAGTATAAAAGACAGCACCAGCCCCTTGGGGGGCAGTGCGCCTTGGACTGACCTGCTAGCCAGAGCTCGGTGGGTCAGACAGAAAATATTTTAGATAAGAGACAATAAACATCACTGAGAACACGAGCAGAAGACTCCTGACTCCTTCTTGGACAGCTGGGTTGGGAAAAGTGGCTTCCACCAACATCTGGGGTCATCTCCAGCAGAGAAGATCCCGACAAGAGAAGAAGGCAGTATTATGAAATGAACGTTTGACCTTCGTTTCTCCCATCTTAAACTGGCAATAGAAATTCTTTCTTGTTGAACATCTCGCTCTCTCTCTGGAAAATTTTACTTATACTCTCTGGCCTGGGAGAGGATACACAGCTTCTCTTCTGAACCCTCCCTTAATCTCCACTGAGGCTGGGGAAGGAAATTTTTTTAGGTCATTGTCCTGCATGAAATCCATTCTAATTCTTAATTTTGTAAAGGGAATCTAAAGCATAGGTGGGGAAAATGGAAGAACTTGTTGCATACAAGTTCAATTGGAATTAAGAGAAAGTAGAAAACCAGTGATCAGAAACTGAACCAGCTTTTTTCCGCTTCTAGGTATGGATGGTATTGGAGAACAGATTTTACTATAAATCAGGTGAATTTTTCAAGTCACTATATATTTTATTCCATTATTGTATAGCTGGTGCAGTCTAAAAGATTCATTATTAAACCACTCAATGGAACAAATAGAATGAAAACATCAATGTATTATTCCAGTGTACTAGTGAATTTCAACTATGCCAAGAAGTTGTAATTATTTATTTCTTTTGATTTTTTTCCCCAGCTGTTTATTTAAAAGATATGTTTGAGTAACAGTCTCCTTGAAAAACCAAAAAACAAAACCCAAAACCATCTCAAAAAACCAAAACCAACCAACTGAAAAACCTCACAAAACAAAACAAAACAAAACAAAACAAAACAAAACAAAACAAAACAAAACAAAACAAAACAAAACAAAACAAAACAAAACAAAACAAAACAAAACAAAACAAAACAAAACAAAACAAAACAAAACAAAACAAAACAAAACAAAACAAAACAAAACAAAACAAAACAAAACAAAACAAAACAAAACAAAACAAAACAAAACAAAACAAAACAAAACAAAACAAAACAAAACAAAACAAAACAAAACAAAACAAAACAAAACAAAACAAAACAAAACAAAACAAAACAAAACAAAACAAAACAAAACAAAACAAAACAAAACAAAACAAAACAAAACAAAACAAAACAAAACAAAACAAAACAAAACAAAACAAAACAAAACAAAACAAAACAAAACAAAACAAAACAAAACAAAACAAAACAAAACAAAACAAAACAAAACAAAACAAAACAAAACAAAACAAAACAAAACAAAACAAAACAAAACAAAACAAAACAAAACAAAACAAAACAAAACAAAACAAAACAAAACAAAACAAAACAAAACAAAACAAAACAAAACAAAACAAAACAAAACAAAACAAAACAAAACAAAACAAAACCCATGAAAACCCCAAACAACAACCAAAAAAAATAAAAACCAAACAAACCCCCCCCAAAACAGCAACAAAATACACACTTAAAACACCCAAAACAAAAAGTAAAAAACCCAAAACAACAGCAACAAAAACAACAACAAAAAAATTCAAAGCAAAACCCAATAAAACCCCCAAACCCAAAAAAAACCTACGTGGCTGGGATCTGAACTTCAAAATCAAATAAGATAAAATTAGTAGTTTGAGAACAGACATTAATTATAGACTACAGTATATTGCTATTACATGTTGAAAATAAAGAGGTACATTCTTATGAATGTTATCCTTGTAGTTACAAATTATTTTCTTCATCTTGGTGGTGACAAAATGCCAGTTTAAAACAAGAAAAAAAGCCAGAAATTTACATAATATCTTATGTTATGGTTGATATGCCATTTTAATTGTCTTATAACTCTTTGAAACTACAAAATTGTGTCTAACAGTTGTTGTATAATAACCTCAAAACGTTATCTGGTGTCCCCAAGAATGCACAAGGAAAGCTGAGCTCTCTGTGTTGGGATGGATCTCTGAAATGTCATGATGTAGGTGATGCTCCTAAGAGGTTGTGTATCTCCATCTGTTTTATCACCTCTGTTTTGAACCATATTTCATGTGAGGTAACACCTAAAGCCTTTCAAAGTGCTGTTCTGAGAAGCCAGCAGTACTAGCATTTGCTATGCACTGGGCAAGCTGTTGCACTCACTGATAAATGCAAAGTGACTACAGATTTCTGTAGGATTTGAGGTGCTATTTTCCTGTTTACACTGAAGACCATCAGAATGTGATCAGGTGTGATATTGTCCGTGCTCTGACAAAGCCATTGTTCCAGTAGCACACTAGGGACTGGATGGATGGTTCTTCTCTTAGTTTAGGATTTATTACTTCTCTTATTTTTTTAAGGTTAGTGGCAATTATGTTGTACATAGGAAAATTATTATGCTTGAAAGAAGAAGTCCTATCTAAATATGTCATAAGGAATGCTTGTCCAGCTTCCACCTTTCTTTCTTTCTTTTTTTGGTCTTTAGGGACATCTTACACTGCTGGGTATGGTGACTCTGGATGCCTAAGAGCACAGTTATAATTTGATGAGCACAGTTATAATTTGATGAAGGACAAAGTGTCACACACACACACGTGCACGCACATTCTTTTGTTAAAATACAGCATTGGATTCTGAATTGAATGACCTTGTTTTCAGAACACTGGTGCCAAAATAGTGCCCCTAGTATATAAACAGTAAGCATGTATTGCTAAATGTTCAAATTGACAGACATGATGGAAATGCAGTATCTCTCCAGAACTGCTTTGATAACAACTTATATAACACCTGGAGTAGGAATAAGCACATATACAAAACCACATTACAATCTACACTTTTTATTTCTTTGGTTTTCAATGCAATATTCTTTGTGCAGAAGTGTTATTCTGTTTACCAATAATATTGGATAATAATTTGGACAATAATTTTGGATAACAATTTCTAAACTGCATTTTCAGCTAAAAAGAAAGCTTTCGTAAGAAGAAGCACTGTTTTACAGTAGAAATACATAAATAGCTTTCCTCAACACAACAATTACCAATTGTGGATTTTTATGTGAGGCCCTCCCCTCAAGAAATGACATGACAGTGATGCTCAGTTATAGGTAACTGATTTATTTGTCATTTTCATTTCCTGTGAGATAGGTTATGCTGCAGATTCTATGGTTATTTGATGCCACTGGTTACCCTAATGAGAGTGTAACTGAATGCACTTCTCTTTTGTGCCAGGAAAGAAGTGTTCTTTTATGTTCAGTAGCACAGCATCAGGCAGTGTTTGCTGGTTCGTTTCTCAATCAGTCAGAAAAGCTGAGCCATTGTAAATGAAGTTACTAAAGCTTCTGGTGTTCTTGTCCTGGAAAATTCAACTTTAATATCCACAGGTAGCACCCTGAATCAGTTGCCTGCTTTCAAGGATTCACATTGGATGGGATCTTTAATGCCACTGAGGGCTTCCTCTTGACAGCAAGAATATAGCTGCTCAAAAAATAAATGATCACTATAGACCATTAGTGAAAATAACCTGATTTTATTTTACTAGCTGCTGTAAATATTTACTTTGACAACCTACTTTATCGAACTATGAGGATACAGTTTTGTGTATGATAAGACTGGAGGTCAGTGCTTGTTTAATAAACCCTAAATAAAGAATTATGTGATACACTGTACACATTTCACATCCAGTGATGTATTAGTGTATCATTGCACTCTGTATAATCAGCTCAAATTACTTCCTTTAAGGCGATAGAGATTGTTTCCCTTGCATCTTTTTTTTTTTAAGCAATTTAAATGCACTATTGGTTAAATGCACTATTGGTTAAATGCCAGCAATCCAGCTAACATTTAAGGTGAATACTATATTAGATCTATTTGATTTCATAATTTTCAATGTCTTAGGGATAAATGAGAGCTAAAGAAGCTTGCGTTATGTGTTGCAACATAGTTTTAAAATTAATACCTGTTGATACTACAGACAAAACTAGTGCCAGAATTGACAAAGGCTCATATTTGGAATATTGACATTGCTTCAGTGTTTTTCCAAGCGAAGTTTCACTAAAAATTCTCCATTGTATTTCTCTGCTTGGTTTTTTGTTCTGAAAGTCATTGAATGTGGACACATACAGATACAGACAGAAATAAATATTTATAAGCCACAGAACAGAACAGCTTTGACTGAATGTTTGATGTTGGATAGGAAATAGGTCCTCTGATTTGCATGGCTAGACACAGGAATATAGGCCTAGATATCATTTTCTTCTGTGCTCAGTTGTGCTGCCTCTTTGCTTAATGTCATTAGAGTTTCAGCTACTGCAAAAGCAGATGTAAAGATATTAAAATGGCCACTCCAGCAGTCTGCTCTGGATATTAACTGGCTTAGTCCAGACATATGGATCCATCTCTGTATGACTCCCAAAGCAGTCTCTGAATTTTTAGAATCCTGCTAGAGTTGTTCTATTCCTCAGTGTCCCCATTTCCCTGAGTAACCCTGAACTTGCAGCTCCTACCTTAAGAAACTATGCTCATTTTCCAGTTACTTTTGAAATGTTTCCTATTTTTTCTTATTTAGTAAAGAATTGTTTTAAACTCTTGATCACAAACATGACTTTAATTTAAAAGACAAAATATTGGTTTTGCTTTACTGTGAATTCATAGGGCAAAAGAATGCATAGCGGAAAACACGAGCATGTTCATATTCCAGGAAAAACTAAATTTTATTATTTGTATACAATTTCCATAGTTCAATAAAGGGGAACCTATATTCTCTTTGTATATAATGAATACAATTAGCTCTTGAAATTGCATGAAATTGTTTTCTTTCAATCAACCTAGGCTTACAGAAAGACTGTTGGGATGCAAAGTAACTTGAAAAACCTTGAACTACTCAGGACTGTAACTTCACAGGGTGTCCCTTTCCTGTGACAACCTTCATTCTTTGAAAGAAGTTTCTGTTTGTGTGACAGATGGGAGGTGTTTGCAGCCAGCTCAGCTGAGTCTTAATATCTATATTAAGTAGCAATAAGTAGTATCATGTAGGAAATTATAAAATTTCACAAGAAATTCAGAATGTTCAGGACCAGTATCTAAGCTTGGTTTTCTGATTTTGTTACATTCTCCTGGTATTAGCCCAGATGTCAGGAAGCACACCATCATTAAAACTGTGGTCAGAAGATGGTGTAATTTTGTATCTCTTTAGGACTGTCTTGCTGCTTTAGCCTCCTGCTATTTATCACAGAAATTATGGGATAAGAACTCAGGTATTCTACAATATCAGTAAAATGGTATCGTTTCATATTTTTATTAAAAATTGGTTATGGTATTAAATGAGAATGTTTATGGTAACCACTAAGAAGAACTTACATATTAGAAGCAGTATTCTTCTTTTAAAGCAAGTTCTCTCTGCCATATGGGGAAACAGGTGTAACACACCCAAATCAGCACCAGAGTTTCTATATGGAGCAGTAAAGTCTGCTTCTCTCCTTCACCTTTCAAAAAAACTGTAAGACAGTGAAAATTAAAAAAAACAAAAAAAAAAAA
>VZRH01005100.1:272616-320617 GCA_013397555.1 Urocynchramus pylzowi | reverse complement strand
AAAAACAAAAAAACAACTTTTTCTGTAAGAAGTATGAATAACTTATAGCTAACTCGGGAGTTGTTCATGAAAGTACATGTGATGTAGTCGGTGACCTAATTGTGTCCTTCCAGTAGCTGAAGGGAGCCTGCAAGAAAGGTGAAGAGGGGCTTTTTACAAGAGCATATAGTGATAGGACAGGGGGAATGATTTAAAACTGAGAGAGATTAGATTTTAGATACTAGGAAAAAATCTTTACTGTGGAGTATGAGGCAGTGGCACATGTTGCCCAGAGAAGTCATGAATGCCCCATCCCTGGAAGAGCTCAAGGCCAGGTCAGATGGAGCTCTGGGAAACCTGATCTACTGTCCCTGCTAACAGCAGGGAAGTGGAACAAAATGATCTCTAAGGTCCCTTCTAATCTAGGCCATTCTATGATTCTATGCTGAATACTTTGTGAACTTGCTTAAAGGAAGTGTTCTCTGGCCTTGAGGTCTCTAGAATCTATGTAAACCTGTGAGTGAATGAGTGAGTGAGTGAGTGAGTGAGTGAGTGAGTGAGTGAGTGAGTGAGTGAGGATGGGGGTGGAGGTGTGTGTGTCAGTGGGTAGGGGTAGGTGTGGGTATGTGAGTGTGTGTATGTGTGAAAATCCATGTACACCTTTAACTTTGTGTGCGTGTTTGTGTGTGTATCTGTGTCTGCGTCTGTGGATCATTTACTGTTTACTATAGTGCTGATGCGTCCTGAAGAGATGCAGAGCCTGAGATGTTTTATCTCTTGTCAGAGCTCACTTCAATTAAATTAATGGATCCATTCAGTTCCCTCTTTCCTCTTTCAGCTGCATCATTGCCGAATACATTAAAAAGATCTTAAGTCTCAAGATGGTACATCATGGCATTAGCCACAGCACTCATTTCCCTCTGTCTTCTTTTTCTGTAAATCAAATAATTAATGAGATCTCTACCTCAATAGAGCACTTCATCAATATTTTGTAGCAATAGAAAAAAAAAGAGACACACTTTTTGCTCTTGTAGGAGCTTTTATCTACAAGTGTGTAGGATTTGGTGGGCAAATGTTGTAATTCTAGAATGACAAAATAATGCCAATTTTTCCCAGTTTGCTTTTAATTTCTGAGAAAAAATATTCAAAAAAGCTTAGCTACTGACTGCTTCTGTTGTAAAGATGGGTGTTTTTTGAATTTTAGACTTGTAATAAAATTTAATTGAAAGCTTTTTATTGTAGAATATGTAATTACAAAGGATTATATGACTAAGTATCACAATTTAATGTTCAGTATTTCAATTCAATTAATAAAAAAATAATTATGCTGCACATAATGTCAGCTATTCTCTTTTCTTTACAAAGAAATTACTTACCTTGGCACCATTAACCCCTTCATGCTATTTAATCAAAGAGTTTCATACTTAGAATACAACAAAAAATATATTATAACATAGACAGTAGTGCAGAAATTTATCCCAAGGCTAAATAGCAGGTTTGCAGCAGAGACATTAGCTTTTCATCCCATGGTTCTAGTTGGATTGAATTTATTTTTTTCTTTAATTTAAGAAAATTTTAGTTCAGAAACTTAAATAGTCTTTATGATTCTGTTGTTGAAGTGACATTGATTATTGAGCTGGATACTGGACCTCTTACTGGGAATCATGCACTGATTTGTAATTACTTTTTGCCTTAGGTTTTGAAAAAGGAATATAGTAATTTTAATTTAATGATTTGGCTGCAAACTGCATGCGAATGAATAGAGATCATTTGACTACAATGAGAGGGAAAGAGTCAAACAGAGTCTTACTGAGTTGTTAAATATAATGGCAATTTTCACTGAAATGAAAATTTCATTACATTAAAATTAGAACAATACCTTTTCATGAAAAGTATAAACATGCAGTACTGGCCTTCAAATGAATTCCATTAAATATCACTACATTGCTGTGGTAAAAATAGTCCATTCCTCCAGGGTAGGCAAAATTGCAAACTGCAAAAGCACAAAAATGCTAACAATGCATTTCTCCATGCTGATCTGCAGGAAGACAGGTCTTACAGACAAGAGTCTTCGAACTACACATCAATTGATTTCTAGACAACAGCAGTAGCACAACTGCTCCAGATGTTCCTTTTTCAATGCAAGGTATCTTTGGCTGTGTGTGCACTAAAATAGTCATCCTTCCCAGTGAATGGCTTCTGACCCCAGCACAGGTGTGCAGGGTGGCTCAGCTCTAACCTGCTCGAGTCCACAAGCAGCTGGTCTGCTATGGCTTGTGTGTGTTACCTCTGTGACTATGGCATGGATGTGCAGCCACAACCAGGTGCAGTTTTGCATCTTGAATTAGCTGAATCAGTATAAAAAGGCACAGCATAGCCCCTTGCAAGTGCATTTTTGTAACAGCCAACTGAGATTGTGCTGCAGCACAGAAAGCTTGCTGAAGGCTTGGGGCTTTTGAGGACAGAGATTTTGTGGATAGCTTGTAAGAACAACTAAGTGGATGGAGCTGAACCTGGTGCTGTTCTGTCTATACTGCTCAATTCCAGAATCAAATCACAGCCAAGATTAAAATATACACCTATAAATACTGCAGCTTTTATGGGTTTCAAATCTTTAAAATTTCTGCTATTAATATCCCCTCTTACCATTTTTTGAAAAAACTCAATGTAGGAAAAGAACATCTTTGACTTAATGTTATGGTTCAGTGTTCACAGCAAGAACTGCTTGCTTGGACTTTATATGGGGTGTAGCTCCTAGCTGGTGCTGCTCAAGGATTAGCACTGTGAGCACAGTGTTGCACTTAGCAGTGAGGAAAGACTGGATTTCTGGCATGAATCTGTGGCACAGATTGCCTTGTCTTTGTAGGCAAAATATTGTGAAAGTAACAGATGCATATTATTAAGATGCATATTCCCTAGATGTTCTGGTTCCAGTGAATTCTGGAAAACTGTGATTTTGTTGTTTCAGTGTTGAAACCAAAATCAGTTTTGATTTTGTCCTTGTGGTCTGTGGAAATATTGACTCTGCTATTATATTTATCTGGCCCTCTTGTGACATTATTCAGCTAAACTAACATTCTTTTTCATTTGAAATAGTTGCTCCCTTTGCCCTGGAGCAGTGTGTGGCAGCCTGGATTGCTACTCTGTTTTCATTCCTACCTTGGGCAAATGGCTGATTCCCCACGTACTTGTTTTCCTTGGCAGCTATTTCAGAAGTGCCACTTATCTCCAAGAGACTCTTGCAAGTGCCTCTGGAAACTTTTCTTGTTGCTGTTGCACATTTTAGAATTTCTTAAATTGCTAACACAAATAAATAAAACAGGGGGAGGAAATTATTGAAATAATTTGGATTTGGATTCAGAAACAGGTTGGAATCTTTCTATGAGCCAATTAATTGAGGCTATTAATTTTCACATTTTCATCCTTTCATTTATTTTCTATGTAAATAGCATTTTATCCCTACAAGCAATTTGTTAGCTAAAATGTTCACATCAGTAAATGATTTAATGAAAATCTTAGTACTACACCATACAAATAATGCCATATCTATAAGATTTAGTGTATATGTAAAAAAATAAAGAAAATATAATGTGCAGCTGATATCTTAATGTTCCCCTCCTGCCTCTAGTGATTGGTTAACAATCTAAACCAAACTGAAATCCTATGAAAACATTTGCGGTTGTTTTGGAGCGTTGCCTTGTTGTTCTTGGATTACTTCTGTCATTTGAAAATACTGTTACTGATTCCTAAGTTGAGAGATTATTCAGGAATTCAATGCTCTCTAAATTATGTCTTCCTTCTTGTGTTTTCTAGTATTCCATTCCTAAAAAAATACAACCATTGAAACTTAATTCATGTTCCAAGTTTCTTGAGATCACTAGATTGACACCAAGTAGTTTTTCAATGACCTGAAGACATGATATATTTATGGTACACTGAGGTCTTCATTTTGCTGTGCACAAATCTGATAGTAGTCTATGGAAGGCATTAGAAAGATGATAAAATGAAATTTAATTAATTTTACTTCTTTGTTTTTCTGGCTCATTCAAATGCAGATTATACTTTCTGAAAGACTGAGAGAAATTTGGCCTCCGATAAAAGTTCTGTTTCAGGAATCACAGAAGTATGACTGATAAACCAGTTTATAATATTATCATGTAAGGTGCTACAGTTTTTGTGGGATTCAATACTGGATTAGAAGGGAATTATAAAAATCAGTTCTAAACCAAATAGTGCCCAAAGTATAACCACCAAATGGTGTTGTGGATTGTGATCTTCTACTTAAACTAAGTAATTTACTCATGCAAATAATTTTTCTTCAATTTAGTTTTTAAATACAATGAAGGTGTAGGAACCACAGGCAGTGTGGAATGCGTTTCTGTATGTCTATATGTGCATATGTATAAAATTACTGAACTTTTGTGCATACGTATTTACTAGTACTATTTCCTTAATGTATTAAGCTGAAAAATTTTTGAAAACATGGATCACATTTTTCTTTTGGCATGTTTTTTATAAAAAATATCTGACTATGCATAATCGTTCTCATACACAGAAATTATACCTAAGATCAATGAACCACACATGCAGACACAAAATTATCTGTGGTTTACTATATAGACAGTGTCTGACAGTAGCTGTATAGACACTGTTAAGCTTTTAATTTGGTTCAAATGTTTAAACAAATGAACGGTGTGACAACCAATGAAATCAGCTGAGGATCTGGCCAGGTGTCTGCAGATAGCAGCTTAATGTCACTAGATGAAACACTAACCAGGACTGTGCTGTCATTCTGGAGCTGATACCACTTAGAAATCATTTGCCTAAACAAAATCATAAAGTCACAGAATAGTTTGGGCTGGAAGAGACCTTAACAATCATCTAGTTATCACCCTTCTGTCATGGAAGGTCAACTTTCACCAAATCAGATCACTCAATGCCCCATTTAATCTTGAAAACTGCCAAGGAGAGGAAGCCACAGCTTCTCTGAGCAATCTGCTCCACTGCATCACACCACTCACAGTAAAGAAATTCTTCCTAATATCCAACCTAAATCTACCCTCACAGAATCATCAAGGTTGGAAGATCACCTAGTCCAACCTACTACCATCATAATCAATAGTGGTAATCAATCCCTGAGTCTATATCTCNAGGGGAAGCCACAGCTTCTCTGAGCAATCTGCTCCACTGCATCACCCCACTCACAGTAAAGAAATTCTTCCTAATATCCAACCTAAATCTACCCTCACAGAATCATCAAGGTTGGAAGATCACCTAGTCCAACCTACTACCATCATAATCAATAGTGGTAATCAATCCCTGAGTCTATATCTCCAAGTGCCACAGCAAGGAGACTTTTCTTTAAGAGACAATGATTCTACCACCTGGGCAACTTATTTCAATGCCTAACCCCTCTTAGTGATTTTTTTTTTTTTCTAAATTTCTTTACCCTTTATCAAGTCCATTTCCTCCCACCTTTCGCTTCAAACAGAAGAGACCAATCCCCACCTCACTACAACCTCCTTTCAGGAAGTTATAGAAAGCAATGAGATTCCCCCTGAGCCTCCTTTTATCCAGGTTTTTTTTCCCTGAAATGTTCCTCACAGGACTTGTACTCCAGACCCTTCATCATCTCTGCTGCCCTTCTCTGGACTCACTCCAGCCCCTCAGTGCCTTTCTTGCAGTGAGGGCCCAGCACTGGACACAGCACTCGAGGTGTGGCCTCACCAGTGCCCAGGACAGGGGGACAATCCCTGCCCTGGCCCTGCTGCCCACACCATTGCTGATCCAGGCCAGGATGCCACTGGCCCCCTTGGCCACCTGGGCACACCCTGGCTCATGCTCAGCTGCTGTTGACCAGCACTCCCAGGATTTTTTTCTACTGAGCAGCTCTCAAGCAACTCTGTCTCAGTTCTTGTGACTCAAAGGCAGGATCCACCATGTGGCCTTGTTGAACCTCATGCTGCTGTCCTCAATACGTCGATCCAATCTGTCAAGAGTCCTCTTACAGATTAAATCTGTTAAGTGCTACTCCACTGATACCCAAAATATCCATAAGAGATTTTTAGATAGACTTCAGGTTTATTGCACCACTATCAGAGTAATATAAACTTCATACAATTGTGTGTCTACTCAAGAGAATTCTCTTCCTCAGTAGCAAATGGAACCATAGGCAGCTTCTTTCTTGCCCCCTACTGCTCTTAAGATCTTCAAAAAAATTTGGACAATCATTCCTTCGGGTTTGAACTTTATTTTTGGACCCAAATACTAAATCTGTCACAGAATCTGCATATCCTTATCAAACATAGTTTTGCATCCTAATTTTGCTATCACTCTATAACCTCCAGTACTTCCAAATTCAAACAGCTGTATCTTTCCTTACACTCTCTTGAACTCCCTTTTCATTCTCTATTCTTGGTGTAAAAGCTTCTTCTTTGTTTCCTGGACAAGAAAATAAAATATCCTGCTGTCTCACATGGTTACAATGCAGCTGGTGCATTGCAGTGTAGGTAAGATCTCTGTGTCCAGAAAGTGCAAAGTCTGGGCAGCTGCAAGTAAAAGTAACTACAAAGACAAGAAATCTTGATCAATGCTCAAAGTTACAGCTTTGTGCACAGTGCAAGGTCTAATAACTTGATGTGCTACAGAGTCATTGTGGTGATAGACCCAGTGTGAACACATCTCTTTTTAGGACAGATAGATCTTTTTCCATTCCTTTTTTCATTCCAGTTACAAAGAATTTGCACTCAGAATTCTTATGGTTCACCTCAACAGAAATGCTAAATAATAAGAAACTAGACAGCTTGAACTGTGCTTTAACCAAGAGAGGTCATCTGGGTTGTAATGGGATCCCCTGCCATAGCTGTGTTTGTGGTGTTAGAAGTGATTGGGGTAGGAAAATGCAGTGAATGTGAAGTGGGATGGATGCAACTGCACATACCTGGCACACAGGTTTCTATGGTTTTATCTGACTGTCTGGCAATAAAAAAGCTTGTCTTTTTAGAGGATCCACATAGTCATTTCACAGAAAAGTGACATATCCTCTGGAACTAAATATAAGAATCTTCTCCCCCATACTAGGCGCTGTGTTTGGGCTACAACTGTTACTCCTGCTTTCCTGCAGACTGAGACAGTATCAAGTTATCCACCCTTTCAACAGCTCCATGGTAGAGGTATTGAATTAGAATGAGGTAGTTACAGGTGGTAGCAGCTGCTGACTTCATCTTTTTGTTTGTCTGTTTTATTCAAGCAGTATCCTGATGATAAAGTTTCATTGTATTGTGGAAAGGTATTTTCTAAGTTCTTTTTTCCCAGTAAGTACTGGGTAGCCTTCCAGTATGAGGAATCTGGCATTATCTTTAAAAAATCCAAATGCATAGCATTTTGAAGGAAAAAGGGGGGGAAAAAAGGATTTTAAAAATAACTTATCCCTTTCAATAAAAAGGGGCTAAAAACATCCCAAGCATGATGCAAAGAAAGATTATTGTACATGAAATACAAGCAAAAAGGAGGCATTCAAATTTTGACAATACTGCTGGGGCAAGTGCTTTTGAAATATACTGTAGGGAAATCGGGAGATACACAAATATACATCACCAATATGCCAGGTTGCTTTGTGATCGGTAGCAGTTACATAATGGATAAACAGCAGTTACCCAGAAACCTCAAGTACAAAAGATAATAGTAAAAGCACTGTTCCTGCCTCTTCTCTTCTGAACTGTGAGTGTACACAGTCCAATCTGAGCACCACGGTACCAGCTTTGAAATTTAACAACCAGGTAAGGGTGTGAATAGATATTTGCTGAGTGAAAAGATGCAAAGCAACTCAGTTTTCTCATGCAACATATATGAATAAAAAGTTGTTAAGTCTGGAAGATTAGTACCAGAGACCTGGGTTTGAACTATCAGTTTGGCATCTTAGACAATATGGCACCAGCTTGTTTCTGTTATCCATCCGTTGCTGATGTGCTGTGCATAATGACCATCAATGTTAAACCCAATAAGATTATTGGCCAAGGAGACTATTGGTGGGTCAAGATACCTCTCTGTCAAAAACAGTGAATAATGTAATCCTAGTATTTTAAAGAGAAGACAGATTCTTATCAGAAAAACTATAAGCAAAAGTGCTTTTTTCTCATTCATTTGTTTCATGTTAGTAAACACCTCTAAGCAAACAGTTCTTTCTTTCCATCTTTGGAGCTTTTGCTGTGATGTCAGTAGCTGACAAGACTGTTCAGCACATATGTGGGATAATTCCTTGTGGTACTTTAGTAATTGACCTACCATGTTGTTTTACCTAAATACCTGCAGGTTTTTTTCAGTCACGCCTATCATTATCCTGCAAAGGAAGACAGCACACCTGTAATTATGTAATAATTATATATAATTTAACTGTGGCAGATAGGAAGAAGAGAAAAGATTCTTCTCAGACAAGTACCCAATATTACATGAAACAATTATTAATTGAAATAATAAATGCTTCTTTTAATAAAGTAAAGTATCCCAGCACTATTATGAGTAGTTTTGTTTTTGTACATATGCTAGTCCAATGAATTTAAACAAAAAAATTAAAAAGCAAGGAAAACCTGAAAGAAAATGAATAAATTAACTTATGCTATTTCATCTTGATGAAATAAAAGTGTATACACTTTGTCTAAAATATTTTTGGATGTGGCAAAACATAGGGAATGGCCACTCCTTAAGAGGGAAAATAGAAAATATTTAAATTCAATAGTAATTCATAACAGAAACTTTATATTTCCAAACAGACCACGAATTCAGATTGCCTGGTGTGAAATAGCATCTTGTGCTGGACTGCTTTCACATGTTAAGTAACTAAGCTTGGTTTAGTGGTGACAGGTGTAGACCTTATGGCTTTCACTGGCAATTCAATCTGAAATGATGGGAAAGTGTTTCTTCATTAGTCACTCAGCAATTAATATGCTGAATGTGATGCCTTCTACTTCCTCATCACCTATTATTTACTAAAGTAATTAACTGACTATAAAGCAAGATGGACAGATAACTTTAGTATCTAGTTTGGCATCTAGACATACCTAACTTACATCACACAAGTGGCATTAGAAATATTCATAAAGCATTGACGAAAATTCTGTAGAGGAAGTTTCACTAGCAGCAGAGGCTCTGAAAAGAGAATGAATGCAAAGCTTAGATTCCACTTTTTCTATTGTAATTATATCTAAAAAACACCTCTTGATGTCCTTGTTTACATGAGTATTTCTGTGTTTTATACCTACCAGAGCAACATCAGCTCTAACTGCTGAGAAGCCTCTTGTCCTGTCTGTTTCTAGACTTGCTCATAAACTAGGCTAATATTCATGGTTTAATCTCAATAGAAAGTCCCTTTAAGGTACCAAAATGTCACCATGAGGTTTCCCTGGAGCCTTCTCACCTCAAGCCTAATCAACCCCAACACTCAGCCTGCCTTTGTAGGACAGTTGCTCCATCACTCTGATCATTTTTGTGGCCTCCCTAGACTTTCTCTAACAGGACCATATCTTTCCAGTGTTCAGGACCCCAGAGCTGGATGCAGCACTCCAACTGGGATCTCACAAGGGCAGAGTTGAAGAGAGAGATCCACCTTCTTTGATCTGCCAGCCACCTAGCTTTTGATGTAGCGCAGGATGCAGCTAAATGTCAGAGCTGTGAGTGGACATTGTTAGTTCATGTCCAGCCTCTCATCCAACAGCATCCCCACATCCTGCTCCACAGGGCTTCTCTCAGGAAGTTCTTCTCCAAGTCCTGGGTCTGCCCTGACCTAGGTGCAGCTCCTTGCATTTAGAGAGGATGAACTTCATGAAGTTTCTTGTGGGCACACTTCGCAGAAGCCCCTGGATGGCATCCCATGATGGCATCCCTGGATGGCATCCCTGGATGGCATCCCATCCTTCTCTTGTAGCAACAGCACCACTCACCTCCATGTCATCTGCAAACCATCTGCTGAGGGTGCACTTGATCCCATTGCCTGTGTCACTGACAAAGATACTAAAAGGCACCAGTCCCAAGACAGACACCTGAGGGACACCACTCATCACAAGCCCCCACCTGGACATACAGTCTTTGACCACAACTCTCTGGCTGTGTCCACCCAGACAATTCCTTCTCCACCAAACAGTCCATCCTTCAAATCCAGGTGTCTCCAATTTGGTAATAGTAGTGTCATGTGGAACCCTGTTGAAAACCTTCTGTAGTAGTTTAGGGAGATGACATCAGGTGACCTTCCCTTGTCTATCCTCGCAGTCACTCCATCATAGAGGGCCTCCAGACTGGTCAGGCACAGTTTGCCCTTGGTGAAACCTGCTGGTTACCTCACATAATCTCCTAGTCTAGGCCTAGTGGCCGAGGCACTGCATGTGCCTGGCCATTCTTTCCATAAGGATCAGCTCCATGACTCTCCCAGGCACAGAGATGATTGTGCCACGTGTGTAGTCACCCAGGTCTTCCTTTCTCCCCCTTTTTTAAAAAACAGGATCCTTTTTCCCAGTCACTGGGATCCTCACCTGAGCACCATGAATTTTCAAATACCATAGAGAGTGACTTGGCAACAACATCCTCTGGTTCCCTTACAACCATGGGACACATGTCACCTATTCCCATAGGCTTATGGCTTGCTCTTTAGGTGGTGATTACTGTCCTAATCCAAGTGCAGTATTAGCAATAAATGCCTAGGTTTCCTAAATACACAGCATCTCAGCTCTTCCTTCAGATGCTCTTGCTAGTCTTGGAAAGTGTTGAAAATCACCCAGAATCAGATGTTCTGCTGTCTCAGTGTTTCATATAAGCATTCAAACCTCTGTGATCGCTGCTAGAGAGACCAAGTCTAAATAAAGAATTCAGAGTAGCAAAACTGAATGAATGTATTTTAGACCTGCCCCAAACCTTTTCAATTCTCTTAATCATAGATGTGAGCTACTATTCAAATCAAGGTTCCCATGAGTAATTTTTAATTAAGCTAATCAATAATTACTTTTCCTACAAACATCAAAGGTACCAAATTTTTATTTCTGGTAACTCCATCTTGAGATTTTCAGGCCCTCTGTGTTCAAACAATTCTCTTAAATTTAATTTCCTACCTCTTTGAGGAGGTCTTCCATTTGAATTTATGACTCTTTACACTATGAGTATGTGTGATCATTTTAATGATTGAGCAATTCATAAACATTTAAGTATGTATCCAGTAGAATTATTTTCTTAGACATGATTTTTGTCCCAGACATAACAGAGGATAAAAATCATTCTCAGATTGAAGACCTCAACCAAATTTCCATCTCTGTCTCCAGTGTTTGGATTTAAATACCTCAATATTTTACAACACATACTAAGGCAGGCCCTAATCATCATGGATTTTATGGGAAGAACACATGAAAAATAATATTCTAATATTTAATTTGGATTAAAATCTACTATCTACTAAACTCAGAGAATATTTAATAACACTTTCTATCAGACATCAATGAAAAAATCAAGAGATGGAAAGTCCATCACTTCTGTGATTTTTGAAGTGGCTGAAGTCTTTTTTTACACTCATGGCTTTTTTCCTGGTTTACATGTCTGGTTTCAGCTTCCCACTACAGTTTTTATTGTACTTCTACCAGCTAGATTAAGATATCACTGATATCTGGTTTCCAACCTGTAGTCAAATTACCATTCAGTCCTCTTTCTGTGAAGTTAAATAGACAGAGCTCTTAAGAGTTCTTCTCTTATATGATATCTTCTACAGTATCTTCTACAGTGTACTTCTACAGTATCTTCTCTGGTTCACTACCCTTTTCTTTCATGTAGATATCCAAAAATTAATTCTTGCTATAGCCATGTTCAGGTCTCATCTACCATAAACCCTTCAGAATCAAAGTTTATCTCATGATGATGTTGCCTGTGTTCACTATTTATTGGCAGATTATTTTATCCTTGGGTGTATTAAAACACATACTGGATGAGTTGTCCCAGTTTACTTGATGACTAATTATGGCTGCCTGTCTCCTCATCAATATTAAAATATTAAAAGTTTATCATTTTGTGTTATCTTCAAATTTTAAGAGCAGGGATTTGACATGTACTTGCAGATCATTTGATAAAATGTTGAGTAGCACTGGGTCATTGAGGAATCCCAGGGAAAATTCCTCATTTGACAATGATTCGCCTTGGACAAATACTTTTTAAAAACTATCTAATAACCAAATTTTAATGAGTGTTGATACTGCATAATGCTAGTGTCTCAAGCAGAATGTCATGTGATATTAACACAAAACCTGTTAAAAGTTTAAACCTTTTATGTTTCTGTGGTTATCTTTATCGTACAAACTGGAATCTTATCAAAAAAGAGTATCATATTTGCTTGACAGGCCCTATTTAACCAGGGGAAAAAAAAAAGAAAAAAACAAAAAAACAAAAAATCACTCTCATATCAACAAGCATTAAGTGTATGACAGTTCTTCAATCCTTCTTTAATTGAATACCTCTTCAACTTTTCATGCCACTTAATCTAGCATACTGATACCCTGTCAGCTCTGAGATATCACAGAGGAGAAGCCTACTGAAATTTATCATCTCTCCATCAAGTAATGAACATAGCAAAATCAAGACCTTTGGTCCTATGAATAAGCCAGCAGTATTTTCTGATATATAGATTTTAGAAAGTTTGACACCTTTTTTTTTTCTTCTTTTAAGTCCTAGAATTTAAAACCCTTCTTTCCCATTTCGATTTTTAAACTTGAGTACCAAAATGAAAACAAAGTGCCAAAAAAAGTATTTTGCTTTGAAAATTTTAAAATCATTCTGAAATAGTTTTAAGTAAATATACTCATCACTATGAATGATTCCAGGTCGATCTATTAAGCATCTCTTGAGAAATGTGGAAACTTAGATGAATTTCAAATGATGTGGTTGTTATCTATTCTTGGTAAATGAAAGAACTTTAGAAAACTGCTACAATTCATTCCACTGTTTAAAATAACAGGGCATTTTTATATTACCAAATATGTGAAGATAATTCATATTTCACTTCCTAATGGGTAGGAGAGAAGCTTATCACATATTTGAGAAAAGTCTAAATTTCTTCTGGGAATTTACAGTCAGTGACTTGAAAAATACATTCCTTTGGAAGGAAATTTTAAGGCCCACTGTGAAGTTAATAATAATGCAGAATAGTATAAAATATAACTGTAAAAATCTCCAAAATCTGACAATAAAAAGAAAGAGTAGGAGCAAATAGAAGCAAATTAAGACTATACTGTTTGAAAAGAACTTCTGTCTTAAGAAGCCTAATCTCCCTACATGTCTAAATAATTAAACACATGGTGCTTTTCAGGAATTAATGATGCATTTCCCTTCAGTTCACAAGGCAATTGTAAGTGCTAAAGAGCATAATAGACAAAAAAATTGAGGTTCATAAAAAAACATAAAATAATTCTGTGTAACCCTGCTTAGTGTTTATGTCATCAGTTAAATTAAATGTGACAGGACCAGTAAGTCTGGAAATTTTCAGTATTTGTGAAATTGCCTTGAAGTATTTGGTCTCTTTAGAATATTTTTACCCCATTGCTGAAAGAAGCTGACTCCATCTTAACCCAACTTGGGTTTTTAACAGCAGTTTTGAATAAAGGTAACATATGTATATATGTTATACCTTCCTATGGGGAGAGTAATTCCTCTGTGAACTGGGCCACTTGTCCTCTCACTTTGGGAAAATAATTCCAACCAGAGTACATGAGTCCCTTTTTATCAACACAGGTGTAGCTGGAGAAAGAATGAACCTCTTCAAGGAACAGAGCTGCTTCTGAAGGGTTCTCAGTTGGTAGGGCCTCACCCAGAATATTTATGTGGGTGAAAACATGGGAAAGGGAACATACATTTTTAGGAGCAGGGAAAAATTAGGTAATAAAAAAAAAAAAAAAATCTATATTTATCAAGATGAACTATTTTTTTTGAGAGGACAACCCTATTCTGAGTGGCTGCTGTCAAAGTCAATTACGATGCATCCACACCCACTGATATCAAATACAAAGCATATTAGTCACCTAATTTTTGTTATTATAAACATGCATAAATTATTATGGAGATTTGTCACAGATCAGGATCAGTATACATTTTATTATCCTTATCAGTAGTGCCAGGGTGCTAAGTCCATATGTGGGTATACCTGGTTCTCCTTCCCCTTTGTCCTTCCCTTTCTTCTTTCTAGGGAAGACCTGGTAGACCTTCCCTGCTCCTCTGCTGCTATGCTGATAGCTCAGGTGTCCCATTCCCTTGCTGTGGTACCTGGTTGTCTGTCTGCTTCAGGAAACTGAATAGGATTTGGACTTGGGCTCAGCCCACTCCCATAAAACTGTTAGTAAACCTTCTGATAGAGTTCTAGCCTGACCCAAGTGCTGCTTATACCTGGGCAAGCTCTGGATGATGATTCAGATGTTCCTGACAACCTTTATGGGCAAGGCCACTTATTTTACAGTACAAGGAAACAGGTACAGGCCGTGGATTCTGGGCTGGAAGACAGTCACTGATGCCCCAGTCTTTACATTAATAACTACTCTTCCTCACTTCCAGGGGGAAGTAAAAACCTGGAAACAAGAGGTGGAGCTATGTGGTGTGTCCACTCTCAATGTGGCCATCCAGACACCATGGTGTCCCCTTCTCCTGCCCACTGGTATGCCTGACCTGAGAGCAGGTGGGTGCCCTGGGTTGTCGCTGGCACCAGGTGGTACACCTATGGCTTTGCTCAGGGACAGGGACTGAAGCAGAGCTCAAACACACAGTTCAGAAACAGTCAGCTCCAGGTCTACAGTTTTCAGAAATTCAGAAAGAATAAAGCACATTGCAGCATCCTCAGGAAGAGCCGTGATGTTTTTAATAGAGATCTGCAGAAGTGAGGACAGTTTCAGGATCATTGATTAGCCAAAAGAAGAAGTGGAAGACAACACTAAGAGCCAAAGACCCAAGCTGAAGACAGGGATATAGATGTGTTTACTCAAGGTTACACAGGAACTCTAGAGCAGGAAACTCTGGGAAGAGAGCCTGGATTGTGGGAATTAGATCTGGTAACCATCATGAGCTATCTCTCCTCTGCATATAAGAGTAAGGACTGTAAGAAATATTACAAGAAGGATTCAGCACATCAAGAGTATTTGTATATGCACTACATAAGCAGATCTTAACAAGAAGAATACCAGCAAATATATTAAAAACATTCACCAGTTAAGTTGCCCAAGTACATCAGAAAATTGAGCCAAATTTGTTGCTACTGAAATTACATTTGGAGAGCTGGACAATTTTATCTTTGTAAATGTCTAAACCCTCCACCTCCTCTGTAATAATTACATTAAAAAAGATGAAATACAACATATGCATCTTTCAGTTAAATGGCCCATTAATCTCCCAAGGGGGAAAAAAACCCCAACCAAGCCACTATACAACTTTTATTTCAAGGTTTTTTTCACTTCTTCAATGAAAGTCAAATAATACATCATTCTCTGAATGACACCATATAAATGACTATCTGAAATGACTTATGATTCTACAACCATTTATTTCATAGCAATGAAGACAAAATTAGGAGATTTTGAATACTTTACAAGAAAATTTCAATACTAAAGTTTTCTCTCAAATACAATAGCACTTAATTTATGACTTCCTAATGTGCTTGAAATCCATTTAAAAGGAAAGTCTGAAATTTATAGGCATACATCCAATAACCAGTTTAAACTCTGAGCATGGTAGAACTGTCATATGTAATAGCTGTAAAATTACAGTTATGCAGTAGATGCATCATGCGTAATAACCTTGGGCAAGTCTCAGAAGTGAGAATTTGAAGTACTTTCTCACTTTCCAGACCTCACTATGAGTATTTAGTGAAGTGAGTGTTTAGTCACACCAAATTGCAGCCATTTGCTACCTTCAAGAGTCTGTGGACCAGAGATTCACTGCAGGATTCACTGTGATTCTCAGTCATACTTTCCTCAGTCCCTTTCTAAGTTTGTACTTGTGGTCAGAAAACGTGGTTTGGTGTGTGCAGTCACAAGAGCAGGGTTGCAACCAAACTGGTGTGCACAGCATGCTCATTACAGATGAGAGTTTAAATAAGTCCCAGGATGCTCTAGAAGGTAACCCTGTGTCTGTCATCCTTGGGTGCACACTGGATCTGCTGTATTATGAAATAAAAGATTGGGCTCTCTTAATCTGATCCTGTTTTAAGGGCAGCCCTTTGCAGTATGTGTCATCATGATTTATAGGGTATAAATACAACAGTGCCAGTCCCCAGAGCATGTGGAGATCCAGACATGTCCAGGTGTGAGAGTTCTGCAACTGTGGCCAGGATGATCCTCAAATCCACTCCTGAAAGGAGCATCCTGTGCTCCTTTTTAATGCAACCTTTTCTTTAACCCCAGGCATCCAGATTGTAAACTGTGAAAGTCTCCTGCAGGACTCAGCACTGAAAGTGGCGGTGTCCCCACATTGAGTATTTCCAGTTTCATAGCAGAGGAGCTGTAGTCACTATAAAAGGCTAGCAGAGTTTTCTGTGAGCCCTTAGCAACTGCTTGGAGTTTCACATTGTCAGAGTTGCTCCCACCATGTATTAATCTTTCACCAAAAATTATATCCTTTTCATCACTAGCTGCAGTGCTCTCTATTAAGAAGCACTCATAGAAGGTATCAATCCAAGCACTTCTTAAAAGAGAGCCCTAAGAAAGGAGTTGTTCTCAAGTTAGACTAAACTGTTTGTTGAATAAAGTAGAAGCTGATACCACCAACACCTAAACAAGAGAGCAACTTGAAACACCTTTGGTGAATTCCAGAACTCCCATTGGTCTTAATTAGGACAAATGAAAGAAACTGTTAATTTCAATCGGCTGGTGAAAGGTGCTGCTGTCACAATCAGTCAGGCTTTTGGAGTTCAGTTTTCAACCTTTTCAGTATTAGACAGTCTCACACAAAATGTACTGTTTCCCTGGAAAAATTTGTATGTATTTTCTTTTTTATTAGAGATTATACATAGTGGTTTGAGGCCAGAATATATGTTAAGTCTTGTTTTATTTCTGGGTAAAGTCTCTTTTAGTTTTATTATGATCCAGACTTTAGTAACTAAACAATTACTCAAAAAAAAGAATTGCACTTATTAAAAGTAATTCTAAAAAGATCTACTGAGTAATCTACTAGTAATGGACAATTTTAGACATTTAACTCCTTGGATACCTGTTTGCTGTAGAGGAAGAGACCTAAAATTTCTTTTGTATATGTATCCTGATGTTTTAGGGACTCTTGAGACCTTGAAATGTACCTGATGTGAGTATTAGTTGCTTTTTTTTTTCCCTTGACTTCTTCAGTTAAAGTACTTTTTTTACACATTACTCTTTTTCCTCACAAGATATATTTATGCATAAAATATAATCTGCTGTCTTTTGATGACCACTTATAATACATTCAACTGAATAGATTTTCCATGGAATCACCTACTTTGATATGAGAAAGATGAAGTCAATGTAGATGTGACATGCATTGTTACCTTGTTTAAACTGCAAATTACTTACACTCAAGTGATACATAGATTTTTAGAAAAAAAATATTAAATTCTTGAATTGTTTGCAAAGTAAGAAAAAAATAAAACCATTAAATCTCAATCAAGTTAAAATAAAAGCTACACTTTGAGAGTATAGTTATGGGTTTTCCAGAGGTGGCTACGGATACCTCCAATTTTAGAAATAGCAAGCAGCAATGTAGTAATCCAGTAAGAGTCAGAATAGTAGTTGATGCACATGGGAGTAGGTATTTGCACTCTGAATGTTCTGAATAAATTCAGAAACAGTGGTGAACTCATGGGTAAGACACAAGGAAAATATAAATGTAAAAATTTACTCCAGTAAAATCATTAAAAAGCCTCGGGGGAAAAAAATAAATGAACCATAAGAAGGAAAAATAACCGTAAGAAGAATGTAATTAAAGTGCTGGAATTACTTAGCTTGGGTATGTCCCTGCTTGAAATGTTTTTACAAGGGCATCCTTGTTACCAGAGTGAAAAAAAAAATCGTAAATGTTAACTAGAAATCACTTTCCTTCATCCCACATCTTTCCCCTTAGTAAATGAAGACAGGATGAACAGCTAAAATTACTAATTGGTTTACTGATCAGTTGTAGTTTGTTCGATTGATTTGCAATTAATTCTGGTTTGTGGTGCATAGAAGAGGAAGGTTGGCGCCAACCTTTGAGGCAGCTGATACTCAATATCCTCCAAGAGAGCTGTGGGTCGGAATATCAATAATCTGTTTTGAAGCAGCTCCTGAATGTATTGAGATTGTGTCTTGTGCATTTGTAAGAGCTCTAGGGAATAAAACAAAATCTACATTTTGTTAATAAATATATCTCTCTGCAAAGACTGGATGCTTTTTACCTTACATTAATTATTTTGTGCCATTCTGACTTCAAAAAATTGTAAACACTTTGTACAATCATAATAGTAGTGGTAATTTTCATGATTCTTGCTTATATCACAAAATTCACTTTTTCATGCTCTTTGCAGGTCAATAGCAACTTAAAATTAAAGGAAAATACAGGCTTTTCTTCACTGATACTAAAAGATCATGGAAAGTAATCCTATTAAGAACAAATATATATGCACAATGTCTTAAAGATAAATCACTTTTTTTGAGACGTGGGGGGCCATTTTTTGAGTACAGCTGATTTTTTTGCAATTAAAAAAATATTTCCTGCATTTAGGAAAAAAAAAAAACAAAAAACAAACAAACAAAAAAACCCCAAAAAACCAGAATATATCAGAAGACAAAGAGATTATTAATCCAAGCACAGATTACTTAAAATGAAGTCAAGAGGAACCTCATGTTCAAAATTATAATCTCATCCTCGTCTCTATTTGGTCATATCTGTAATGTGACATCAGATGTTTTCTTTTAGGAACCTGATTTAAATTTCACTGTAGTATTCACTTGGTATACAGAATCCTTTCCTGGATGCCTTTTACAGAGTGTATCACTTTGTGCTTGAAGATGTTTTCCAGATAGAAATATTATTATTCTTTTTCTTTGATACTCTAGATTACTTATTCTCCTATCATTAGTATAAACATCCCACTCCTTCATCCAATATGCAAATTTTTCTTTCTCTTCTAGTTTGCCTGTTTAATAAAAAATTGCCCAAACCCTCTCTAGAAAATGTGTCTTCTTCTGTACCTTTCAATTAAATTTCCAGGTATTTTTACTTTATCTTTTCCTGATACACCAAAGTTAAGTGAAATTTTTCTGAAATTACCTTTTAATACTTTTAATTTTTTTTTTTTTCCTGTTCAGAACTGAAAGGAATATCTAATGATTGGATTTTATGTGGAAAATATGTTAGGAAATCATATTGATGTCTTTTTGTTGTAATATATATGCATTTCAATGCATACAAAACCTAATTTTAATTATTTTTTCATTTCAATATTTGTTCAAATGGTGTGATTCATAACATGAAAGTGCAACTTATTTTAACTTTAAAAAAAATCTTTTTCAAACTTCTATTTGAAGACATGTTTATGTAGCATAAAAAGTACGAAATGGATGAGTACAGGAGAAATGAATGGCTATTCATTGAGACTATTTTTTGAACCCCTAATAAATAAAACACCTGATTAAAGCTATAGAAGTGAAGTGATAAGGAAAACTGAACTGAGTTTCCATGCTACTTAAGACTTCGGCTTTTCACTGTAAATGTGATCTTGTTTCAAACTGTGAATGAGTTTAAAACTTCATGTTAGTAGCTGCATTAGAGATACTGTAATAGTGGTGGATCATTCCCGTGAGAAAGGCAAGCAAGGCTTGTGTGACTCCTGTGTAAGAGAGCTATCTGTCACAGATGTCACTTTATCTGATTGAGACTCCTTAGCTGCTGCTATACTTGCACCCTTCTCTATATCAAGACCTTTTGCATCTACAAGCTGCCAGCAGGGAAGTAAAAAAATCCCTTCTTCTGATGAGATAGCATTGAGATCTTTGTGGCTTTTTGTCCCAGCATTTAAACAGAGGATTTAATTGGCTGACATTTGAACTTTGAAAGAATCCAAATTTTTATAGGATGTTGTTTTTTCCACTGTATTTCATAACCTTACCATCACTTTACATTTCTTATACCATTAGCCCTGTATGCGGCAGTCTACCAAAATATGTTTAGATCTTTTGTCTGATACACTGGAAGAACACTTGCATATTTTTATTGTTCATAGTCAAAACTTTTGTGATCATTTTAATGAATAAAATGGATGATGAGTTCTGTCCTGTAAAATTAATACAACAAAAGCTGTTGAGAACTTGATTTTTTTTCGTAGTGTTTGATTTTGATGGGTTTTTTCCCTTGCAAAAAGCTGAAGGTGAAGAGCACACAATTCATTACTGAATAAAATGAACTCCATTACGAGATTGTTTGTGGGCCACATGTTCATGTGGGAAAGGACAAAATGTACTAATGTCTAAAAAATAGATTGTGAGCAGGTTTCGCTCTGTATCTCCAGCACACACATGTGCACACAGCATCAGCAGCTGCAATTACTTGGTCCAGACAGCTGTCCAAAACAATTTTTGTAAAACTTACTTTTGATATTGGAGTAGATATAACTGGCATCATTGCATTCGCTGATTTATGGGAGGAGTGGGAATCTGGTTTTACTCTTGCATCTGTTACCATACCACAAATTCAGAAAGTAACAACATTACTCTCATTTGCTGATCTGTTAAGAATGTGCGTGGTTTTATGATGAGAATAATTCAGTAAGACAAAAAAGCAACCTGAAGAACGAAGGAGAAATTGAGGTTGTTGCAGACATTCACTCTATTGTTTATGATTGTACATGTAAAATTTATGGATTTACCACTTCTTTGTAATGTATTTACACAAGGAAGCTCTCTTATAAATCATCTGTTTTCCAATAGGAACCTACATTTTTCACCCTAATCTCTACTTGAGTTCACTGAGGCAAGAAGGGGTCAAATGATGAGCCCAGTGTTACATGATGAGTCATTGAATGAACCAAGTGCTAGGATCCTCCTTGCCCCTGGTCGTTTATATCAACAGGCCACAGGGGCTTTGTGTTGCTTCTTTCATCTGCCTTTAAATCCAAAGTGCTAGTTAGAAATGTCTTCCATTAAATCTTTGTGTGGCTCAGACAGTGCAAGAAAATACAAGCCTTGAGATGGTCTGTTCTTTTACTGCATATGTTTCCTTGTTTTTTTCTGAGACACCCCTTCTGCTGAGATTTGTTTACTGGTCTCCATAAATCAGCATTCTCATCAGATGTGGTAATGAAGTCCTAAGAGAACCAGCCAATATTTCCACAGCTGTTAAGTAGTTATCTAAAGATTTCTTTCTTTTTGGGCTTGATTCACCACTGGGTTTCCTCAGGTTTATACTGGCATAAGTCTAATGGGTTCAAATTGGTTGCAGTAAATCAATGCACAGAACTAGTCCCTGACCTGGTGTAAATCAGCAGAGCTCCACTGCATCTGCATGCAGCTATCCTTATTTTTACCAGTTAAAGCTCTATCCCATGGAGTTCAGACAAGCCCAACCATGTGCATGCTGTTGTGCCAGGTTCAGCTGTAATGACCAGTTATTCCCTGGTGTAGTGTTAGAGTTACACTTTCAAAAATGAAAATCAGGTTTGATTAGAATGATAAAAGAGAGACATTTTTGTGTGTGTGATAGTTTTGTTGTCATCTGTTTCCTTTTTTTTCTGCAAAAACAGCACTGCCTTTCAGAGCTCCACTTCTGAGGTTTCATCCACAGCAGTAAGAAAACCAGAGACTGCAGGCTAACAGAGGAGCAGATGTGAAATAAATCCTTTTGAAGATATTTAATGCGTGTGAAAAGAAGAAACAAGAAACAAGATATGGTTATCTACACAAACTAAACCATGGATGACTCTCTCTGTAGTCTTTCTACATATTATCAATTAGGCTGTGAGCAGACAAAAACCCAGCCTTGCACTTGGATCTGTAGATGCACTGAACTCAGAGGAACTAACCATGTATAAAACTGGTGTCCTCTAAGATCTTGCCAGAAAAATAACTCCCTTTTGACTGGAAAAACATGTCCCATTTCACTGAAGTAATTTAAAACCTTTTAATACATAAAATCCATAGAATTTTTGAACTAAACAGTTCAGTAAAATATTAGTTCTTAAAATACAATCACTTTTTATTTACTTCTGTATCGTTTTCTTTCTTTTTATTTTTTTACTAATCTACAGCATGAGCATGTATTCACAGAAATGGTATTCCTAAAGCCACCTTTCACAAAAAAAAAGCTTCAGCAACAAAAAATGCTTTTGTCTACTTTTCTTCCAAGCAGATTTATGTATATTTATGGAGAAGCATATTGACATTGGGGTCCAGCTCTTCTGCAATTCTCAGTGCCACAAAAGCAAAGAAAGCAACATTCTTACTAAAATATTGAAGCTTTTGTTTATCATAAAGGAGCCACACTGCATGGAGAAAAACATGACAATTGTCCACTACTGGCCATTTCGGTGCACTTAAAGACTAGAGAAAGCCTAAAACAGTCTAAAAGCATGGGGAGAATTCCTTTTGCTTTCAACAAGTGCAGTATCTGTTACACCTTAGTACTTTGAGAATTTTCAATCTTCTTAGAACCAATAGTGAGCTAGAATAGGCCATGTGTGGGTGAGGACAGATACATAAATTATCCTTTCTAAGAATTATTTTACCCATTTGTTTTTTTATTTTAAAGTATGTACACATTTCTTCTGTCCCTGTATATAGTTTAACTATTCTGCTTATTAAATATTAAAATGCCAAGTAGGTAAAATTGAATTTTAACAGAGAAAATTTACCAGCATAGAACATTGTATCAGCTGTCTGTGAATGGAAAGTAACATTTGTTTTGTTATGTATGAATGCAAATATAAGGGAATAATTTCCATTTTACTGATGTTACCAAAAAAAAAAAAAAAAAACAAGCAAAAAAGTATTGACAGTCTTAGGTAACATTTTCATTTAGTTGATATGTTCACTTTACAGTGCAGGAAAATTCCTGTTTTTACAATGGCAAAAATTTTCATAGTCATTGTTTCTGATTTATGGTTACTATTTTTTAACTAGCTATTTCATAAGATATCATTGTCAACATTAGGCCCTCCTATATTAGCACTCCTATTCTAAAAATGCACAACTTCATAATGTATTCTAAAACTTTTTAAATTAAAGAAGTAATGTGCCTAAATATACATGAGATTTCAAAGAAAAAGTCGCTAAAAAGTTACTGAACTCCACCTTAGTGGAAATGTTTCAATGCATGCTTAGCTTTCCACAAGTGCTTAACAACACCATGATTTTTTGCCAATACTTTCATAACAGCTTATTACATTCTCCCATAACAGAATTCCCCTGTTTCCATGTAAAATCCTTTACTCAGAGCTCTAAAATAATATAAATTGTAGGTTAAAACTTGTTAGTTATGTTAGATATTGTGCTACATCAAGCTTTTAAAATAAAAAGCCAAAATCCTTCAATTTTTTTCAGTCTCACTTCTGGAGGTAGTTTTTCTTTTCTTTTGAAGGGAAATAGCAAGTAGAACCAATTTGGTCAACAACAAAAAGCATGGGATGAATGCATTCTAAAGTTTGTGTACAATTCATATATATAATCATATATATTCAGAGAAATAAGCAAACTGTTATAACAAAATATTTTCTTTATTACGAAAATTTCTATCTAGAGAATTTTCTATTATAAATGCTGTAGGAGTAGAAAATACAAATGTCAAAGGGGTACATACAGAAAACAGAAACTGGTTTAAGGAAATGGAAATACAAAACCAATTACATTAAATTTTAAATGTGTACACACACACACATGTATACATTTCCTAACCTGTAATTTTCAAGCTCCAATATCTAATGCCCATTATTCTTATTTGAAATGTTGAGACATCAGGATAGGTCCATCTAATTATTACAAAACAGGAAAAAAAGAAGGCTGGTCTTTCCCTTGGTCTTTCCCTGCCTGTCATAAATGGGAAATATCAGCACTGTAATTGTTCATTATTATATATAATTGATATATTCCTAATTTTATATCATTAGCATGGTTAAACACCCAGAAACACTATTTGTGATTTTCTGGAGAATACAGACTTAGCATTTGCTTCAAACAATATTGCTCTTTTCAATTGTGTCATTTCACAGATTCATATCACAAATTGATGATAATTTCAAAATTTAAGCTGAATTCACAGAGATTGTTCATGTGTCTTTTTTGGGATTTTTTTAACAAAAGGATGGACTTCATTTCTAGAATTTAAAATGCAGGGAAAGATACTGTTATGAACTATTCATTGAATGCTAACAGAAATAGAGCAGAGTCTGAAAATTACTTTAGATATGATATAGATTTTCTGAGTCTATATATTGTATGGAATAAAATTTATAATGATTGGTAAACAAATTTCCTGATTGAAGTCATCAGCTGAAGCTGTCTTGCACAGATTTACTGTTGAAGGCTCCAGTGACCTGTTTAATGACCCTAAACCTTAGTGTCAGAAGTTCTTTCTAATCCTTAAATATCCATGTCTAATAAATCGAGGAGGCTAATAAAAGGACTTTATTTTTTGTATTGATACAAGTATGGATTTATTTATTCTAAATTACTCACCAGAGAGAGATATTTCATTGAAAAATATCCCTCAAAAGTGATTAATTAAAACACAGGTGTCATGTCTAAAAAAATTGCTTGAAATTGTATCATCAGAGGTAATTGACAATATATCTTTTTAATTTCATTTGTGATGTCTTTACCATCTTTCTTTTGAGGTAATTTTTTTAGTACGAATATTTTTATAATTTTTTCTATGCTGAATGCACAAAATACATCTCTCTTTTGCTAAAACAGCCACTGAATACGTCATATGCTCCAACAGCATAAAAGAAATTAACTCATTCAGTTTATGGATAAATTAATATGGAGTTTAGATTGAAGAAATGATATTAGAAATATTTATGGATTTATGGATCTAAGAAATATTTCTAATATTTATTAGAAATATTAGAAATATTAATTATATTAATAGGAAATATCTTTTTGTTCTTTTTCTTAAATGAGTGTGTGAAATTGCAGATAGTTCTGTGTGACAATAGTACTTAAAAAAATGAAACATATTAAGATATGGAAATGAATTCTTAAAATGTATTAAGAACCTTAATTATGTGCAGCTGCAAAATCAGGTAGTAAGAAAAATTACTGTGCATTCACAATATTCAATATTTTTCTTTTGCTTTTCTTATTCTGGTTGCGTATTATATTTCTTTGAATTGCAAGGCATTTTTGCACAGGAACTTTCCTTAGTGCAGGTGCTCAGTTTTGTGACTTGAAGTTTAAAAAATGAAGTTAAAAATTCATAATCTATGGTATTGCATGTCCACTGATAAAAATAATTTCCTTACCAAAGCTACAGTTAATAAAAACATAAAACGAGCCCCACAGTTCGACAAAAGTTGGGGAAAATTTGTGTCTGAACTGATCTCCCTCACATGGGGCTTTGTTCAACTTGCAAATGTGATGCCACAGAGATACAGCTGCCAGACCCACACTTAGCAAACAGCTTTGTTTTTCCTGTTGAAACATTGGTAGCCAACACAGTAACAATGCAGTGGGAACAAGTGATTAGCCTCTTGGTGCCATATAAATTCATAATTCCTGTCTCAAATGCATCTCAGACCCCGTCTCTTTGAGCGTCATCGTAGAAATCAATTAGCTAATTAAGTCATCTTGTAGCATTATGATGACAATAGCTAGATGATTACTGCTCTTTTTCAGTAGCTGGGAGATTTTGTAAGAAATTTTATCAGCCTTACGTTCCTGCTTTGTCTAATTCACCAAGTATTTGTGTACAAAAATCAAACAAAAACACAAAACAACAAAAAACATCCCACAACAAAGTACTGTTTTACACTTTCATGAAAATCTAGGAGAAAGCAATGAAAATACCTCTCAAAAGTGAGATGCTTTGGTTTTTAAGTTTCTCTTCTGAAAGGTTTATTTCAATAACCCAAATATACACTGTGCATATACTGTGACTTTTATTCTATGTAAAGTCCCACATTAGGCTCTATCATCTCACACAGGGCACAGAGCTACAGCTTTGAAAGTCTCTGGTGGAGGAGTTAGCACTAGCAGAGCCCTTCACAAGGTTAGTCAGGAGAAAGCATATTGTTTGCTCTCAGATGGGTTGTTTGGTTTAATTTCTTTGTTGGATTGTTTTGGTTTAAAGGAAACGTTTTGTTAGAGGCATAGAGTTGCCTGCTTGGACTAAGCCTGTGATTTTCAGTTCTATGATGATTACTGAAAAAACCAGCCAGCTGGGGAAACTCTGTGGTACCATAATTTGAGTCATTCTGAATAGTTTTGAGGTCCAATTTTTAATAATTAATTTTAATTTTACTGTGAGAATACTGTGTGATGCTTCATTTTAGATTATAATCACAAAACACATTGCTGGATAATCTCTACATGGAAAGAGCATATCATGTATGAACTTGAGAAGGAAATAACCTTCTGAGCTAGCAACTGAAAATAAAACACCATTACCTGAATAAAAGAAGGTATATCCCATTTAACTTCTAAGTCCTTTAAAAAAAGTCTCTGGAATTATCCAGTAACTAAGAGCAGAGACAAGGAAGGTGGCATGGTAAAGCACGTCTAGAAATGGGTTCTTTGATACAAAACTAAAGACAATTTCCTCCTCTATTGAAGATAAGAGCAATTTTACTATTGATTTCTGTGGAGGAAGTGTCCAATGCAGCCTCCCTTTTCTGGCTCTGCCACCAGCTATCTGTGTGAACACAGGGGCTGAATGCAGCTGGGTTCCTTCCCTTCCATCATCTGCTGTGTCTGCCCAGGCTGCAGGCTCTCTCCTACTCTGCAGGAGCTTTCTCTGATGATACCTTTGAGAAGGGGAAAGCAAAACGCAGTCCAGTCCAGCAGAAGCATCGGAAACCACCACGATTTAGATCAGAACTGTCTTTCATTGCCAAGCATTGATTTAATTAAACCAGGACTGCAAACGAAAGCTGAATGCTCTTAGAGTTCCTCTGCTTATGTGTTCCCGTGGTTAATAACCCTATTCCCTTATTCCAGGATCCCTAGTATATAAACATTAAGGGATATCTTTCTTTCGCTGATTAAGGAATCAACCGCAGCCAGCCAGCAGTCATTTACTGTATTTGATCACTTTTGATTCTTATTCACTCTGAATGACACTAAACAGAGGTGTGAGGTGTCTCATTGGAGTTGGTCTCACAGACAAGTTATCAAAGAAAAGAAGATGGAAGAAAGTTAGTGTTATTTTCCTGATTGATAGCTAGCAAGGCCCTTTTGTGAAGACACTTGTAGTGTTATTGCAGCCTGTGGTCCAATTAGCAGATAGATCCCTTTTAGCACTGTTCTCCTTGTTCATCTACCTCCGTGCTATATTATCCTACAGCAAAAAAACAGGCAAGCTTTTGCACTAATCTTTAAAAATACCTATGTGAGAAAATATAGTAGAATATTTATTAGGCATAAATATGTATGTCTATATATTCACATCCATACTCATTATGTGCATACGAGAGATGAGTGAGACAGGCACACACACATCCACACAAAAATTCTTAAAGACTGTACTATGATCTGCCTGTGAAATGGTTAACAGGAAAATAAATCGACATTCCTTTCTATGTGTGTTACAAACATTATTATCTCCAAGTCACATTTTAATTTCATACTTGATGCTTCAGCTCATGCCATGTTTTTAGTTAGCAATGGCCTGTTAAGCTGCTAATTTATATACTGTTGTGAAGGCCTCTGTAAATGCTGCTCTATAAATAATAGAGCAGTGATCCATAACAACCTTCCTTGTAACAGCACAGAGTCCACTGCAGCTAATATGAAAGAACTGCTGGTTGCTAGGTGCCAAAATGCTGCCTGCCTATTTAGGAACTGCTATAGTTTTGTCTCCCTGCTAAGATGACAAAAGTGCAATTAGAGATTAATCAAGAACTACATTAGTGCCACAGTTTCCTGCAGGCTGACTTTTGTTGCTCACCAGCAGTTAAGTGCATCTGCCTGTATTTGCCAGTTCTCTGGAGATTTAAAAATTTATTGTCATATTTACAGGGACAGCTACAGTAAGAGTTATCAGACCCTGAAGGAAACTTGGTAAAATGCATATAATTTGTAATTGCAAAGATGGCTCTTTGTGTTTATTTTCTAAACATTTCCCATCTGAGAAAGGTTTTAAATTTCCTGCCGCCACAAACTTAATTCACTGGGATGATGGGAAGAGAACTTAGGCCCAGACTCTTTTATTCTCTACTGAAGCTTCATATACATAAAACTGTACACCATTTTTAGTATTCTTATTTCAATCTAAGTCTCTTGTAAGGTCTATTTAATATCATTACAGATCTTCTCTTTGTTCTATTTTGATAGTAAGCAACTTCTAGAACTGCTGAAACATTTGAATACATTAATCTCTCAATTATTTCATGTCACTAAATTGTATATTTAAATTAATGAGATAGGACCTTGGCTGTACAACTACTTTCATATTTCTTGATAAAAAATTAGCACTTACTTGTGCAAGGTCCTCTTCATTGCATGAAGTAGAAAAAGCCACAGAAAAAATTTGTAAAAAAATTTTTAGCAATTCAAGAAATTCTGAATTTAATTTATTCTTCCCAAATGGAGAATGTCAAAAATAATCCAAAATCTTCTTAGGAACCATGTTACATTTCCTGGCTAGTTCTAAAATAATTTAAAGAGAACATATAGGAAAACAGATGGAGGATATTGGCACTTGCCCAAGGTTGCAAAATAAATCATTGTACCTCCTCACAGATCTCAGCCATTCTGTATATTGTGGGAAAACTTGTACTGCTTTAAATGAGAGAGGGTTATACTACTGGAATGTCTGCTCCAAAGGCTTCCCAAAAATCATGGGAACAATCTATGTAGAGCACTGTGCTGCTTAGTATCCAAGCCCAAGAATATGTTTATTCATGTAAGATCATGTCAAACATGGCACCATCACTGGTATTGAGGAGAGCAAGTCTAATACAAAGTTAAAAAGTCTATTTTCAACACATGAGCAACAATCTTTACAGGGCGACCAAGAGTAACCTACTTCCATTTATGAGATCAATGCCTACTGTCTAACGAGTCAATAAAAAGCACAAAAAAACCCCAGTAAAAATGCAGAGATTGTGCAGCTGACTCCAAATAACTTCATTTTAAACCAGAAAAGCAAACCCAAGTACAGGAAAATGCTTTATAAACAACTCTACTGTAAATGGATTAATAGTGCAAAACTGTAGTCCAGCTTTCTTTCCTCACCAAACCACTTTTAGAAAAGAGATAAAATTATATGTGTAACATGGTAGCTGGGTTGTAAAAGAGTAGTCACCTCTAAAAACNATATAGATGTGTATAAACCTATATATGTATATTTATGGAAAGAGAGAGAGATGCACATATATATATATATATATACATAAATACCTATTGCTTTTTGTAGAGTTGTAGACAAGAAATTCCAGTACTGGGACAAGAGAACAAGAATTCTGGAGTGGAGAGTTCCTAAATATGCTTATAATTACTTATAAAGCAGACCTAGTGGAGAAAACTCTGAAATATGGTATATGGATCTGTAAATTTATGTCATTTCCTTAGGGGAAAAACAGAAACTATAGTATTTTCAAAGGAAAAGCAAAGCTAGGAAAATCCCCCCTAAACTTATTAGAGATTACTCCAGACTTTACAGCCACTTTGATTTACACAAGAACAAAAGCTAGTATAAAATAGGCCTAATAATCAGCTTCTCATTTAGTGCTTCCTAGTCTTTTTGTTTCCTCTTCCTTTTGCACAATAATCTTTATACAATACTTACAAGATAATGTTTGGGTAAATTGGGTTCTTTCTTACACAGAATCTGAAGTTCGAATCCAGATATTTTGAAGGTAATAATTTTTTCCTTCATAGTAACTACCATAAACAACAACATTAAATTTTTTCAGCTTTGTAAAAATACTGGTGGTTCTCAAAAACAAATGGTGAACCTCAAGAGTTTGGGAAAAAAAAAAATCAATTTATTGATCCTGTTTTATCTCTTTTTCCTAGAAACATAATAACTGAATTCAGTGTCAATATGTGTTCTATATACCAAAAGCTAATTTTGTTCCTTGTCCTTTGTTTTACTTTTCATAAAGGAAAATAGCTCACAAATACAAGGCCATATTATTTAGAAACTTCTTTTTCTCATGAGGGAACAATTGAAGGGTTTCATCCTTTAAACACAACAGAAAAAGTTCTCTGTCTACTGAAAAAATGCAACTTTTTATCTTACAAAAACAGGAAATCCATTTTACGGACTATGAAAGAGTAAATATTTGTGAAGTCAAGCTGGACTAATAATAATAAAAATAGTAATAGTAATAGTAATAGTAATAATAATAATAATAATAATAATAATAATAATAAAGCAATTAAGAGTTGAAATCCTAGGAAAAATTAGCATTTATCTTTCTTGTCTTCCAGAATGTTTCTCTTCTGGATTAATAGCAACCTTTTTTAATATGATAAACAGTAGGAGCTGCCAGAACTCAGATGTCAGCATAATCAAAATTTATGATTATGAACTGTGGTACAACCATAACCATAAGCCTGAACTCTTCAAATATTTGCAAAACTACCAATGAAGAACCAAAGATCTCTAGAGCTATTGGTTTTCTGGGGGAGGGGCTGTTGAGTGTTTATAACTTTTTTTTTCTTTAAACACAGTTATTGGAGCTGATGAAAATTCATACTGCCTTCTTATGTCTAGGTTGCAAGAGAGTAGATGAAAAACACAGGGAGAGAACCTGCTTGGCTACTGTGTAGTGTTTAGCACTCTGAGTATGTTCATAAGTAATAATTTTAGCTGCTGGAGGAATATGAAAATTGACTAAGTAGCCTCTGATAACTGGCAGAGGTGGAGGAGAGCAGGCTGTCTAGATGACGGCTTCAGTTTTTGGGAAGCTCAATTCCAGGTAGTATCCATTAAAGAACTCTGGATTATACCAAGGGAAAACATTAAAAGAAAAACAAAAAGAGTTAATTTATCAAAACTAAATATTTTGTAATCTCAGTCTTGAGTTTTAAGAGGTGATTATGTATTAAAATAAAACCTAAGTTATCCAGGATTAAGGAGGAACATATGTACAACTCAGTCACTTGGGATCAAACACTAGATCCAAATGGCAGCTGCAAAGCACAGATGAACAATTTTGTTCAATGTAATTACCTTGATTGCAGCTAATCTGATCTGGGCTGGAGTATGTGTATGTATGTGTATCTAATCTTACATAAGGGTTGATGTGTTTGCTGGCTGAATTAGGTCAAAATACAAAAGACAAAATAGCTAATAAGTACAGAACATTATCAAAATTTGGATTCTACAATTGTACTCTTATTTCCACAAACCCAGTTCTTTGATGAAAATTGTTTATTAGATGGCTAAATTCTTGGCTAGAAGGCATCTTCTAGGGCTTTGAAGATTTTGCCATAGTCTTGGAAATTTAAAAAAAAAAAAAAAAAAGAATAGAAAAAAAAGAGTAAATTGCTGTGCTTTTCTGTAATTTTGTAAAACAGGGTATTTCAAGATAAATTATACTAACAGACGGTATCTGTCTTGTACCACAAAATACATGTAAAATACCTGTAATTTAGTCATTTCAAGGCATGCATGAGAAAAGGTAATAAACACAAACACATCCATGCTAGTTTGTAGACATGCGGACTTCATAAGTTAGAAAGATCTCAGGCTGCTAAATATCAAAAATGGGATCCTACAGCACACCAAACTACCTAAAATTACCTTCAAATTTAAGGTGCAATTTATTTCAAATGGCATAGATTTGTAGATATCCGTGCTAGCATACACAGACTCGCTGAATGTCTGTGTGTGGCAGTGGCTGGGTTGAAATAGAACTAATTTTTGGGTTATAGATACTGTTGTATTTAGATAGATTGTTAAAAACACTTTGGTATATGTAAACATGTGACGTAATATGGTTTTTTAATGTCCTGATTTATTCCAGTTTTGCTTTTTCCAAATAATTTAAAGATCCCATTTCTGCAGAATATTTTATCTTCCGAACACTTTTCTTTCCAAATTCACACATTGTATTTCAAAATTTTATTATGTTTTCAGTGTGGTTTCCTCTACTTTGCTCCTTTACCAACTCAGGAAACACTTACTAGACCTGAACATATTTTCTTTTCTTGTATTTGAAAGAGTGAAAAATAAGTGATTACACTGTTGCTTTGCACCAAAAACTGTGGCAAGTAGGAAAAGGTGAATTGAACGAGAAGTAGAATGGTGAGCTTTAAATTACATATTAGTACATTGAATTTTATTAAACAGCATCTATTCCCTTGAACTCACATCACCCTGAAACATGAGAATGTTTCAAGGAAAAACTTTTTAATAATGGGTGAAGATACTTAACATTTTGCTACCATTTTTCTGTTTTACTGATACATCCTAACAGTAGTTATACTCCACCTCATAGTGGATTTTCTTAGGACGCAAGATATAATCCAATTATTCTTAGGATCTGTTTACATCTCTTAGACTCCATCACAATTTTTGTATTAAAACACTTTCAAAAAGAGTGTCATGGACATAATTCTTTTTGAAAAATCCCAGTAAGCTCCTTCTGTGTAGCAGGGCTCTCACATATCAGCAGTCGGTTACCTACAGGGACAACCCAGACTTGTAGGAGAGACTCAGGGTTAACCCATCAGCTTGAATTATACTTTCAAAATTTTAATTCACTATAGAAAACTTAAAAATACATTAAACCAATTGAAGTATTTCCTTGAAATCTAAAACTGAAACTGATGCCTCTCTGTGTCAAGAAGTTTAAATAACTTTTGTGAGCCCAAAAGACATTGGTAAATTAAATTGGGTGAATCATGTGATCCATTTATACTTGCAAATCATGGATGTGCACAGTACATCACATTGGCAAAGAGAAAAGTAGGAAGTTTTTAATCATAAATTTTATGAGTTTTATCACCATTAGCTATGTTAAACAAATAGTTCCATGAACCAGAGCCAGCAGTGCTTCATTTTACTAAGATCCGTCTCTTGTGTTTGATTGAAGGTTCTGATTAAGGGTTTTCCCCCAATTAGGGCATTCAAAAGGCCCTCCTTGCATTAGTTTTTTCTTATAACCATAGACAGGAATTGATAAGATGACCTTGGATAGTTTATGTTGGTATTCCCCTCCCTACACTCTTGTATAGGGAAACTTACATGAACTTTTTTATTTTTAAAATCCTTGTTTGACTGTCAAAGTTGCTCAGGCTTGAAAAATGAGGACAGTAGGACAAGCACATACCATGATCACAAAGGTTTCACTTTTTCGAGTACATGACTACAAATGATACCAATGAAAATTTGGTGGTCAGAAACCACAAAACACTGAACTGAAAACCCATGAAGGAACTAAATGTCAGTGAAATTCTGATAAAGACTATTCCAGCAGAGACCATGCTCAAGGAATATGCACAAAGTTCAGGCAGACACAAAGCTACAGTGTACAAATTGTCATGTCATGGCAGAAGGTAATAATTGTGGTTTTAAACAGATGAATCCTTTGGGACCTGGGAATTTTCCTGTATCTCTGTTAACCTACAGGCGTAGGAGCTTCTCCCATATCTGCCATCAGCTGCTTCCTCAAACTAGGGCTGTGCTTCAGCCCTGTGGATTGCTGGTCCTGGGTGTGTCTTCTTCAGGAGCCCAGATCCAGAAATGGTATTTCAGCACTGGCTAGGCAGCTTCACTGGCTCTGATGTGCTATTTCCAGAAGCACTACCTCTGAGACATCTCAGCACGGCAGATCAGTGAGTTGGGGGTTAAAAGCAGGTTACCCAATGGGTGCAAGCTGGTAATGGGCATTTTATTACAAACTAACTTCTCTCTTTAAAGCTGTTATTCTCAAGGATTATTCAGATTACCTTAGTCATGATTTTGATTTCATAAAATGGTATTGAAACACTGTTCATTTACATGACTCACCAAGGTTTTGGGCAATATTAGTGCAATATTTTGGGCAATATATTGGGCAATATAACAGTTTTTACAGATTAACCTCTTAGCTGTTGGACTTCTCTAAAAAAATAAAAGGATAATCTCATTTTAAACTGCATATCCTGGTTACCAAAAGCAACCAAATTGAATGAAATGTAGCTCATAATTCTGACACAAATCTAAAGACAATGAACAAATTAAACAATAAACTCTTGTTTAAATATCTATTAGTCTTACTCTGAAGAGCTGTAGAGATGAAAAAAAATAACCCAGACTTGTTAACATGGGATTTTTTTTCTACCATACATATACTCAGGAAAATGATAAGATTTTTCTGACTGAAAAAAAAATTAAGAGAAAATAATGTTTCTTAAGCCATATTCTTCAGCAGAATTTTCCTTTCCTGGTTCAGTGAAATAACTCAGCATGTTCCTCCCTGCTTTTGATGGCATTGCTGCTACCAGATGTTCAGCCATGTTTCAGAGCTGCAGGCAAATGTTTCACATTTACCTCTAGCCCTGTTTGCTGCTCACTGTGATTTGCTTCACTTTCTAAAATTCCAGTGTAGATGCAGATCTCATTTTCCCTCCCTCTTCATTCCCCACAGTTCTCACCACCACTGGCTGAAGACAGTACATGGCTCTTGGAAATGGTTGAACATGTCCCTGTTTCTAGGAGACCTTTCCATTACTGATTCGTGGTTGAAGTGGGACAAACCAGAAGGTCCACAAGTGACTGGGTTTCACTGTAGTATGGTGTTCTTATGTTTAAATTGCTCAGAGTCAAACCCTGGGCATTTAAACTCCCTGAAAAATTGTATTTGGTCTTTCCTTGTACTACAAATGCTGTGCAACTATGCCATTTTGAATTCTCTTTCCATACCCAGGCATATTTTTGTATAAATCAAAACATACAAATATATATTTTTATATACAAATATAAGAATAAATAGATATTTATCTTGTATAAGTAAAAACGCAGTTGTATGTATTCAGCCTAAAATGAATGCCTGTGTCAGATATTTTTGGAATAAATCAATAATGGTGCTCAGAATATGCCAATTTGCACACTTTCTCAGTGACAATCACTTTGTGTCTTCTTTTGTTCATTACATTGTCTTCTTTTGTTTTAATTAAATAAGTTACAATAGCCAAAAAAGTTAGACTTCACAATGCAAATACTCTTGTTTTGTCCCCTCTCATATTTCCAACAGATGTGTTACATGAGTTGACAGAAAATAATTTATTGGACCTCTCCTCATGACAGTGATCTAAATGGGAAGCCAGCTTAACACAACTGCTGATAGTGGTCTTAACTGCCTAACAAAACATCATTGTTTTGAATATCCTAATTATTCATTAGCTGAATAAATATCTTTTTCACGTGGGAATGTTTATCATTTTTGAAGATGAAATATTACCTTCTTCCTCCTTCTATGATTTCCTTTCATTTGTGTTGATAGTTTCTGAGTTACTATCTGAACTGTCTGCAGTCTGTCAATGGATACTTCCCAGATCAGAACAAACATTGCTTCACTTCCATTGCTGTATAATGTTTGGTCAAAGACTGTCCATATGGTCATTGTGTCCCTAAAAGTCCTACACGCCATGGAAGGTGACAGCTTTGATGCAATGCTCTGTTTTTCTTGAGATCCAGTCTGAAACTCAGGCTGAGCTTGGAGAGTAAAAGCAGAGCTGCTACTTACAGCATCATTTATGACTTTGTCAGGGGCACTCTTCTTACAAGCACATTCATGGAAAATAAGTTTTATCATATTCCCAGTTATATTGAACAGTCAGACGGGGGTGCAAGGAGAATAGACTTCAACTCCTGTTCACTAAGTGCAATGGCTTTCAAAAGGCACTGTGAAAAAAAAAAATCAGTAATAACATTGCCTCTTGCAGCCATTGGTTAAACAAAAGAGTATCTATATGAATCCACATATATTTTTTACTTGTGAAAGCTCATGTACAGGTCATACCAAATTTCTTGCCATTTTTTCATACTCATTACAGGTGTGATATTTGATACCTGTACTTCTACCATTCTGGAAGTGTTAGGATCTGTGGTACTTGTTGCTTTTTATATTTCCTGGCTAAGATTAAAATAATGGGATTAAATTTCTCAGGTAACAGAATCATGCAATGCACAGATGCATGCACCCATGACAATTAGAAATTAATAATTCTAGATCTAAGGAACATTTTATTAATAGTATTTACTTTGAAAGGTAAACATATTTCAGAACACATTCTTGGATCAAAAATAGTCTTATTGTGTCAAATAGAGAAGAAAATGTGGTGAAAAGACATTATTATCTTGGGAAATTGATCCCAGATATAAGGTAAAGTTGCTGTTTGGAGTTTTTCAGAGCATGAAAAGAGATTTGAAAGAAATACCTGTTGCCTGTATTGTCTGCAGGTTTGATGGATGCTGTCTCTACTTCATGGGAGTGGAAGGATTTAATCCCTTACTGTATGGAGGGAAAATGCTCTTACCTTGGAAGTTTAAGAATTTAAATGTGCTCATTCACAGTTGGGTGAATCTCTAAGTACAAGTCCCACACAGTCACTCACTTCTTTGGTGGGAAATGAGAGGAAGCTGGATACTACCTTTGCATTAAGAAGAACAGGAAGACTAGTTCTCGCTCTGCATTAGATCAGATGGAAGAAATGTGACATGGCATTGTGTATTATTCCCCTTCAGACTTATAACAAAACAAGGCATGCCCAGAAAAGACAACAATGTGACACATGTGTGTGTTTGGAATTTATAAAATAATAATATGAGTAATTGACTAATTTTTTTGCCTGAGTGCTGATCTCCTGGACTGTAAGAGTTTCCAGAGGATAAGAATATAACCAAAATCTGGTCAAAATAAAAATTTTTAAAATCTAATCTACCCACATTGATTGAGGTCTCTGGCATGACTTTGGAAGAAGATTCTGTCTCTTCAGAAAACACTCAGCACATAAGTGCAAGAGGAATCAATGTGAATTCTGAAAATTTTCAGTCTTTTACTCTGTGGGAAATGGAGAAATACGTTTTCATTAGTTTTGGGTTTTTTCTGGTGAAAAGACTGCAATTACTACATGCAAAATTCTGTTGCATAGACCTTTGTCATTTTCTTCCTTTGCTCAAACATTAAAGAATAACAGAAAAAGCATTTAAAAGAACAAACAGGTAGTATTAATCTGCTCCTGCTTCACTCCTTATATATCATTTATTACTATTATTATTATTTTATAATTATATATTATTATTCTCACTTATATCTCATTTCTCCTTATATTTCATTTCACCTCTCTTTCCTTTGCGATTATTTGTGACTTAAATTTGTGTCTTATCTTTAGGACTTCTGGAACAGGACTATTCAGTTGCTGGAACAATTGTGTTAAGTGACAGTTGTAGCACATGAGTGCAGTGAAACTGCATATACAAAATTATTAATTTTGGAATATATTTTTCAAGTCAAATTAATTATGACAAAAGCAGTGATACTGCTTACATAAAAATGGATAGATGGTTAGAAGAAAAAGACACAAATTAGTTCCTACTGAGACAGAGCCTGAAGCTTGAGGTCAAAACTTAGATTAGACACCAGGCCATCAATCACAGGAGAGAGCCATGGGGAACAGGCCTTCCAAAGTTTCAGCTGTTCACACAGTATTTGTTTAAAGAGAGAATAAAACTGAACTAGTAGCACAATTTTCAAATCTGCAGACTGCATGACAGCGTCACTGTTTTTGGCTCTGAGGGGGCCATGTGCCAAGTTAGGAAGACTGAGTGGAAACAAGAGCCCATATTGTCTTTTTTCTGAAAAATCACTCTTTTATTGCTTTCATCAAGGCCAATCCCAATGATACTCTGCCATTCATCTGGACTCTAAATGCTGAAAAATTGAAATCGCTAACAGATGTAAATGTAGTTTGAAAATAGAAGCCATGAGCTCCCATTTAATACCTGCACCTATTTATGTTGAGAGAAAAAGGAAGGCTAAGTGATTATCACAGACTTCTGCATCACAAATTGAGAATACAGCACAATGTTTTAAGTGTCTTCCTGAACTTCTGTAAGAGTATTTAAACTAATCCCCACCTCAGGAATCAGTTCAACAGCTAATAGAAACTACTGCGTTCCTGAAATCTTTACATGACATTGTAACCCTTCTTTTTATTTCCTGTCTTTCTTTAAATTCTGATTATATCAATTAGAAACATTGATGGCACTTCAATGTTTCTATTGATATACAAATTGTTCAGAGGTTTCAGGAATGTCAGATTTTAATTTCTTTATTTCTTACCGACATTATATCTTTGGAAGCAATCTCACAACTTCCACGTTATCCCTACTGTGAGGAACCCCCTACAGTGATTCTCTGGTTTGTGAACTGGATCCTCACAGCACTCCTGGTGCACTTTGTCTTTTGTGGGAATCAGATGAATTTACAGTGGAGGGTGCTGAATCAATCTGCCATTATTTTCTCATATCAAGATATACTTTTACTTATGATAAAAATGGCCACCAGAAAACCCTTCCTTTGGTGGTAACTGTCACTGTGGAAGGTTATGAATTCACTGTCTGTTGACAGTCACTGTTTGGTTGCTATCTGGGCATGAATGCAAACAGGGGCTTGAACAATTTCCCAGTTAAACAAGCAATTGTGATCATTTAGTCTATCTGTAACTCAAAATTGATATTCGTCAGAAGGCTCTGAAACATAAACCACTCACTATCAGGGAGTTAAAGCATTTGCTTAACCCAGTAATCTTTATTTAAGAAAAGCTTCACAGGCTTTGCAATTTACACTGCAAAATTGTTTAGAGCAGAAGCTTGTGCTCTTACCACACCAGACTTCCTAATAATTTTTTCTGTGTTCTGCCACAATGAGCACTGCAGTGCCCTACACAATGGCACACTCTGCAAAAATATTTTGACCCAGGCTATCTTTGTACTCATTGTCACCAAACCTGCAGGCAAGAAATTCTGCTCATCTCCTTGTCTAGAAAACTTCCCTTCTCTAAAGGACAGAGTGTAGGCAGACATCTAAGAATTGAAAAGAGGTATTTGTTGAAGCCTTTCTTGTTAGCCCCTTTTTCTTTTGCTGTACTCTTGCACTGATGGCAATATTCCCAGTGTTAAGATGGTCAGAGAAATTACAAATTTCAAAATTGATTCAAATTATTTATCACCAGTTTCAGATTTCTGTCATTGGAGCCTTCCTGCCCAGTATAGTTGTTCCTCTGTTGCTCCTCACAAATTTAATTTCTACATATGGATTTTCAGATTATCCTGTTTCCACTTAATTATGTGGGGAGCTATGGAAAGATACATAGAGTGCACAAGAAGTGTAAATTATTTCCCAATTTAAATAGACATAAAATTTAACTTATTGAATATTAACTGGTACTCAAAGCTTAGGGACCTTATTTTTTTTAAGCAAGGCAAATTTTTGAATAACTAAATCTGAGCATTTCAGTTTGGACAAAATTTTACACCTAATTTATAGGTTTCTGAAACTGGATGCTTGCCACAGAAATGCTAGCAGCCAGGTAATTTTTGTGCCATGAGAAGCACTACAATTAATTCAGGCAAAATCACAAATGTAAGCCACAGCAGAGAAACAGGTGTTTACTAAAGACTCACTGTGCTAGCCTGCTTAATAACCTCATGTTTCATTCTCTACAACTCGTCTTAGAAGGGCTAGTAAACATAAAAGCTGCAGAAAGTATGTTCAATTACATCCCAGCATCCCATCATATAACAGCAACCCCAGGAAGATCAAAAAATAAAATGGACAGCTAGCATCCCAGAGCAAATTAGATTTCTAATTAACACTGTAGATGGAAAAAATATCTCTGTGATAGTTTATTGTATTAATTATAGCTCTCTTACCAACAGGATATAGACAACTGGGGAGGGTCATGCTAAAAATGATTAATCAAACTAGTCTTCAGTTCTTAACTAGGCTTGTAATGTACGACCAAGAAATTAGTATTTGAAAACTGTTTGTATTTGAGAATTATACTCACATTCAACAAAAAACACATTACCTGATTTGTACTGCCAAATCACAACTACTCACCTGCAGATTAGGTAGGATGTACCAAGATTATGTATGCCTTTTGCAATCCACCAGTAAAAACCACAAACTGAGAAGCTGGACAGTTTTGAATAGCAAATCTAAGAAAATTGTTTTAATTCTTCTTTAGACATTATGCAAGGAGGAAGAAAACACCCAACCCTGAGGGCTAAAACCTCAGCCAGCATTCGAGTCATGTTGCTTGAATCACTGCTGTGGAGCTACAAGGATTAACTTTGAAATGGATTGCCAACCCGAGGATAGACTTGCTGGGGGGGTGGGAAATGTCAGTAGCACAAACATGCAAAAGAACTATTGTGAAGGTGTTACTGCACAAATTATAGCATCATCATGCTATAGAAAGTTGAATTTCCCTATCTGGCTTGTATTTATTTTTTAAAGTGTGAATCAATGAAGATGTAAAAAGTACAGTTCTTTCCCCATAAACAGACTGTTTGGGATTAAGTAACTTGGACTAACTCCTGTTTCCTTTATTAATGAGATTAGTCATATTTCTTTACTGGCCCTGGTTCAGAAAAGCACTTAAATATGTGCTTAAATCCTACTGATTTCAGTTAGATTTACACATGTGCTTAAAATTAAGCACATGCTTAATTTCGCTGTTTAATTGGGAATAAGAAAAATTGAAGTAATTATCTGATCCAATACTGTGATTTCAGTAACATTTTGCCATGTTAACTTGCAACATCAAGCAAACCAAACATTTCATGAAGAGCAACATGAGACCAGATGGGCTTGCAAACCAAGTACTTTAAGAACTCTTTTTTTCTGAGACTGTGGACTTTACTCCGGGCAGCATGTAGCACTTCTTAGACTGTACTGGAAAATAAAAATTCAGTGTATGTACTGGTCTTGCTGAAAACTATGTTTGCATAGAAGAGGATGACTGTAGATAAATGTGTTATTGATTGTGTCTTTTCCTTCCTACACCAGGCTTTCATGCTGCTTCTCTGAATTCTACAGTTTGCAATATTTTACTGTGCATAAATATTCCCCCTAGCAGACTCTTCTGGAGACAAGTAGACAGTTCATTAGATTTTATGTCATACTTACAGTACCTGAAATCTTACATCTTCAAAACATTTTAGTAAAATTTAATTAATTAATATCTCTGCAATTATGAGTGCTCACGAGAAAAGGTCATTGACGATACACTGCTAAGGCTCCAAGTGGTTATCACAGCTTCAAAGAGTCATAAATGCATGTTTTCAAAACTCTCTCTTCTCCTCAGACTACTTTGCATGATGTTAGGAACACTTAGCTTCACCTTGGGAAAGGAATACAACCTTTTAAAAGCTTGACATTTTTGTGAATCAAAATTATCAGCAGTGCAGGAGAAAAATATAAGTAAAGCTGTTTGAAAAATTATGGCTATGAAAAGTTCCTTTTCCTCCTCAGAGAGAGTTTTTGGAAGAAATTCTGTTCACTACCTCAAGATACTTAGGTGAAAAACATATGTTTTAAAAAAGCTCACAAAAGTAATCTTTAGATTAAGAATTCTAACTGGATTCTAAGAAGCTGTCAGAATAGCTGTGGATTTTTCTGTTTGCCATATCATTTTTAAATGTATTCTCTTCAACTGACAAATATACTTCAGTAATTTTTTATGACAGAATGTGTTTATCCAACACACTTGACCCTTTTATTAAAACCCTAGCTGTGAGTATAGTTATGTAATAAATTTTGCTTATGTAAGCACTCTTATGTCAATGAGTTTTAGTGTGTCATTTTCACTGCATAACCAGCCCAAAGACCAGTTGTTACTTTGCCAAAGAATCAGAAGGAGGCTTTTCACTCTCTTATGCACAAACACACACACAAGCAAGCAAAAGACAAAAATCTTTCTAGTTTGGAACTCCAGTACAGAAGCTCCCAGTAAGTTTCCTGGTCTCAGTGGCACAGCTCATCACAATTTTCCCACTCTGAGGTTTTCCTTGGAGAAGAGGTGTTACTTGACATTCCCATGACCATGGCATACCCACCTGTGATTCTCTTTCCACAGCTGTGAGATATTGTTTCATATTCTCTCATTTCCCACCAGACTTCAACAAGCTGTACATACAGAGAGAGCCTTCTGAATCTCAAGTTAGGCACCTCTTATGACGGCATTATCNATATATACGGATGGATCTTCAAGAATAAGATAGCATGAAAACTGAGCATTGTGAATTAATGCTGCAGAATAGAATAATCTAAATATCTGTATGAACTTCAGGTGTCTTTTGTAAATCAGCTAGCCCCACAATGCTGAACAGAAAAGGTGGAAAGCCATACCAAATGGCAATAAAAAAATTTAGAAGTCTTATTTAATGTAAACAATGTCAGTTTGTTCTCTTCCTAGGTATCTCATCCTTTCAGTGGATCTAATGAAGTTAAAGGCAATTTTTGTTCCATTTTTAGGAAGTACAATTTTGCACAAGCTAAGGTAACACCACCCCCTTCTGTTCACACTGATGCCAAACTCAGTCAGCCACACATCCAGCATAACAAAACACAGGTACTCCAGTATTATTTGCAGAGCAAATAGGAAGAATGGACCTTACTTCTACAGCTTAATCATGTACCTTGAATTATATATTTTTGATTAAACTATTTGGGGAATTCTTGGAACTAGATTACAAGAATTTTTGAATAGCAACTTATTAAAGTATCTGAAACAGATTGCAATTTTGCTTTAAATTTTAGCATGAATAAATATGAAGCTTAATTAATAAAACATTCATTCGGATGTTTGGGAGCAATTTTTCTTGTCTGCAACTGTTTTCATTTCAGTAAGCCTCTTTGATCCTCTGTCAGAGCAGTATCTCTCCTGATTTGATACTGTGTAAGTTTCTCTGCTTGCGAGGTAGAAAGAATCTTACTTTTATGCCTTCTGCTCTACAGACTCATTGTGATACAGAGAAAATACCCATTACTAATACGTTATGCTCAGGTAGGTTCCTCCACATTAATTGATTAGTGCTTTAGGTTGATTAGCAGTCTAGTACACCAATGTCACTTCAAATTACTCTTTGGTGCAATTAAATCTGATGCCGAGGTTGGGGTTTTATGATGACTGCTCTCATTGAAAACAGAGGGTTGAGCAGTATGGCTCCCTCCATCCATGGATGTTCATTTCCATGTAATGAGCTAAAGCAATGAGGTGAACTGGGGCTGAGCCAGGTTAAATATAATTTAGTTAAAACCAACTCTGTGGCTGTCAGCTTAGGGAAGTGAACAAGGTCACAGTGCAGCTGTGTGAGCACAAATTGGAGGAGCAGCCCTGGGGCAGGGTTGTAGAAGAAGATAGGTGTAGGGCACTTGCAGTTTTTGTGGCAGAAACTTCAACAAAGTACTTCTTTGACTAAAGATTTTCTTGGTTTTGCTCATTTGCCTTTTTTTTTCCCACACAGAATATAAGCATCTTAAATGCTAAAGGAAAATCAAGAGCGTATTGGAAGCTTTAAGGAAATCGCAGATAAAAAATAGCCTGGGTGGATGTTTCTAATGCTATTATTATTTAAGTGCTCACACTGCTGTGATTTCACTGCTTTTGGTCTGTTTTTCAGATACATGCTATGAAAGCTGCTGGTTTCCACAACCCTGTGTGACAAGGGACTGAGCACAGCAGAGTGCAAGAGCAAATTAAAGGTGTGCTCTGCCATGGCTTCTAGCACTACAACAAAAGAAGAGACCAGATTAGCAAAACAAAAGAGTGTTACAAAGCAAAACAAAGAGGAGGGATGGTGCTAGGAAAGGGAGAAGCTAATGTTTCAGTAGAAGAGTTCAGAGGAACTGTGCTTGGTGTGGTGATTTTTGGGGGCTTCCTCACCCACCAGCCCTCACCCAAAGGAGTTTCTCAGCTCGGTTGCTGTACATTGCATGTAAAGTCAGAGCCACTCACTTCTTGCTTCTATAAGGTGAATCATTTGTGCCACCACGGGATTTCTATACCTACTGGAAATGAGTTGTGCCACGTCCCTCTGTGAAATTTAAAGGATTTTAGGCAAAAGCCAGGCTGAACATTTTTTTCCATTGCCTGAGGGTAAAACACTCAGACTTCACACTGATGCTGACTTGAATAGTAACTCAATCTGCAGAATAGATTTAGGGGTAGGTTTTGCATTTCTGCAGTGTCTCAAAAAAAGACACAGGCATTGTTCATATGTCTGTTTTAAAGGGTACACTTTTCCTTCCTTAAATTTGCATTTTAAAAGTTAAAGGCACAGATTTGTCAATTGTTCAAAATACAGATTTTCCAGCTAATACAGATTTCTAGATTATTCATGCACCTGATATAAAAGCAGGCTTTCTCTTATGATTCAATATCCAGAAACTCTTCAACTGACAGATTTTCAGAACTACTGTCAGGGCCACATTGAGACTTCTTCAAAATTACAATTTTTGCTGTGAATGGGATACAAGTTTGGATTTTTAAAATGTTTTTAACAAGTTTTTTTTCTTTTATAGCTGCTGAGCTCAGTAAAAATGCTTTTAAATGTCATTTGTCTGTGTTTTAGTCATACACAGTGCTGAACAATTGAAAGGCCCAAAGGTGACCTCAGGTTTTAATTTCCTGGCTTTCTACTCTGTCCAGCTACTGCAGTCTTTCTGAGTGAATGGTAAATCACCCAGAGGGTGTGCCAGGGGTTATTATCTGGGTTCAGTATACTTACCAGGTCTTCTTGCCATCCATGTAGTCAATATATTCCTCAAAACCACGTGTACCAGGCAGTTTGCTCTGTGCCCCTATTGTTATACACCTGGACTCTGTAAGTGGCATAAAGAAGTTGTAAATAACTCATAATGAATAAATGCACTCCTGTGTGGTATCTGCTCCTCTACTGCAAGCAGACAGGAATGAAAAATTTCCAAGGAGCATCATCACATTTTTATCAGGTTCTGGAAGCAGAAACTATGCACAGAGGTTGCTGCCAACCTGCCCTCCACACTCACAGTCAGAGAAAGCACCAAAGATCAATGAAGCCATGGCTTCACAGGTTAGGGAGGTGAACTTCTTCTCAAGAAAGGCTGGCAGAAAAAGATCTGGCTTGAATACAGAATGACCCAAGTCCTCATCAGGGCAACCCCTCACCATGTAGCAACAAGTATAGTTGATGTATGCTTACAGAGGTTGAAGTATGTAAAGAAGATTACTCAGAAAGCCAAGCACTACACAGAGGAAATTATTTCACTTAATCTCTATCTCTATCTATATCTAATCTCTTATCTTTGTAAGCAACTAGAAAACTCGTCCTGAAGTAATGAAAAACAATAATGAGAAGTTCTGAAATGCTTCCAGATTACATTTTAAAAAAATTTAAATACATCATGTTGGAAACTCAAATTAATTTTCAAGGAAGATTCTATTATCCACCAGAAGTATTTAAATTAATATGAGAGATTATTTGTTTAAAGCAGAGCAAAGGAGGTGTTTCAAATTAAAAAATATACAAATCTTTAAAAAGTATAAATGTGTCAAAACAGGAAAAGGGGAGGAGCACTAATTCTGACTAGTTAAAAATAGAATTTTAGTGTCATATATCAGAAGTAACAGTCAAGAAGTAAGAATCCTGCCAGAGAGTCTATGAGGCCAATACATGATTGAGGTATGAAATGAACATGGGCCATCTTCATAGGTGAAAATCTATTCCCTTTTAATACCCAAGCAGGCTTTTGACATGGTTCCTTGTTGAAGATTCTTAGAAGTATTTACATTGTCATGGGATTGTATAGATTAAGAGTTAACTGAAAGATAGAAAACAGAACAAAAATAGTTGGTCAGAGTGAAATGTTATCAGCACAGACCCATAGGGTTTCTGTGGTATGGCCTGTGCTGCATGACAATAATAAATGTAGAGGAAAAGTGCAGGGTTACAAAGTTGTCCTAAATTCACTCATGTAGTCACATCTGTTCTGAACTGGCAGACATCAAACTGCTATGTCATATCATGAATCAGAGTGCCACAGGCAATGTGTCCAGCATTGCAGATGGTGGGTGCCACTGGCTTCTCTTCTGAGAACTAGTGGCCAATTTTTCAAAATATATCGGCATATAGTTTCCTGGCGTAGGCAAACAAAAATTATCTTTAAACTTGAATTTTCCATCAGACTAAATGAATCTGTACAAGAACCTGTGCTCTCTACAATCTTTCTTGTTTATACTGCTTACAGTACCTTGTATGATAAAATATACATCTGTGGAGTAAATCTTTTCATGGATAGGAATAATTGTCTGTAACTTTACAGTTCCTCACATTGAAGGTTCTTCAAAACCTGGGTGCATGCTTTGTGTCCTGTGTCCAAACTTAAATATGATATAATCTCAGGTCTCAACCTGTACACGTGTGAGTTAATCAGCCAATATAAGCAACTGTGGAAGCAGTCAATGTTGGCTGGCATGCAGCCATTGGAAACAGTCAAAAAAATAATTTCTGAAATTTGGTTTCAGACAAAAGCCAGTTTCTTCTCGACAATACTTATTGGAATCAGATGTGACTTTAGCATGACAAACATACTTTGCAGGTCAATTACAAATAATTCCTGTGGATTAGAAAACAGTTTTTAAATTTCTTCCCATTGGATTTTCCTTACATACTGCTACTACATAAAAGTACAACACTTTCAGCCTGGAGCAAAACAGCCATTGAACACGTAAATTTTCTGTTAAGAATTTCAGAAAAAGCAAGGAAAATTTCCTATGACTTCATCTCAAACTTTTGCCCAAAGGGTTAACTAACTATCTTTCAACACTGACTTCCTTCTTTTTCATTATGGACAGTTTATTTTCAGACAGAGTGAAGATGGTGAAATGAATGTATACAAAAGAAAATTCTGAAGCTTTAGTGTGCCATTTTGTTTCTTAAATTAAGTAAAGCTCTAATAAATTATTGTCAAGTTCAAAAAGAATTGCATTTATTCCTTTGTGACCTTTTGTCAAACTGTGTATAATTCTGCTTCCTGTACAAGAGCCACCTGCACAGATAAGCCTTTTTACACGTCTATATTAATTCAGAACCAAATCATTCAAACTGGTTTTTGAAGCATAGTTCTAGCTTTTCTGCTTTTTGGTGCTTACAACACTAAATTTAAAAAAAATTATCTAAGAAGATGGATTACAGTTTCTAGACTCTATTGTTGCTCTGAGTCATTAGTTGCACTTTTAAAAGCATGCATATTTATAAATTGGTTTACTGGTACAATTATCAAAATTGTAAAGATTACACTCCCAATAAAAAGGAAAGAAAGTAAACCAAGGAATGCAGATAGGCAAGAAAATGATGAATGATCATGTATCATGGTGACTACTAATACTGTGGTGTTTGTAACCATCATCATAGTAGGAAGCATGTAAAAGTTTGCAGAGATGTCTATTGAGTGGGCTGACACAATTTTATCTGTTGATCTGAGAGACCTTCATGTTTTTTCATGACCCTCAATATTAAGGGTGATTTAAACACTGAGGAGACAAATCTGATGATATTATCTATATGAGCTGGACCTCCTCAAAAAACACTCAGGATTCTGACCTAAAGAATCAAGTGCGTTTTGATACATTTTTCCCTCTTTACTGCATCCAATTCCATAGACAGCATAATAGTGTTGTAGTATGAATATTGTCTGAAGAGATATCAGATTCTAATGGGAAATTCAATATCTAAAATTTTACACTCTAATGCACTTCAGCACTAAAATGTGTTACCATATAGGCTCATAACTGAAAAGCAAGAATCCCTCTAGGACTTTTTCATGAGAATCTGCAGGTTTACTCTTTTTTGCTGAACATATTAGATGCTTATGAATAAGCATATTTTG
>VZRH01005100.1:252346-272576 GCA_013397555.1 Urocynchramus pylzowi | reverse complement strand
AAAAAAAAAAAAAAACTGCTGTAAGATTTTATCATTTAATCATTCAAAAAACTCTAAAAAATAGATATGAAGATACATATGTGTATCATAAGTATACATATGTGGATAGGGCTCCAAGGCATAGGCATAGGGTTAAGGCAGTTTGATTGCTGTTGAATAAGGGATGGGTTTGGGTAAGTAGGAAGATCCAGGCTGCTACTATTGTGCTGGAGTGGAGTAGGGCAGGTACAGGAGTGGGCCCTTCTATAGCGGCTGGGAGTCCTGGGCAGAGGCCAAATGGGGCGGATTTGCCGGTTGCGGCTAGAATGAGGCCTAGTAGAGGAAGGGTGGGGTTTGGGGATGGGGAGGAGAGTTGTTGAATGTCTCAGGTGTTTATGGTGGAGGCTAATCATGCTATGCAGAGGATAAGTCCAATGTCCCCGACTCGGTTGTAAAGTACGGCTTGAAGGGCAGCAGTATTGGCTTCTGCTCGTCCGTGTCATCAGCTGATTAGTAGGAAGGACATGATTCCAACTCCTTCTCAGCCAATGAACAGGACAAATAGCTTGTTGGCAATGATTAGGATGAGTATTGCAATCAGGAAGAATACTAGGTGAGTGAAGAATTTTGTGATGGAGGGATCTGAGGCTATGTATCATGTTGCAAATTGTAGGATAGATCATGATACGAATAATGCAATTGGGAAGAAGGTGAGTGAGTAGAAGTCTATTTTTAGGCTAATGGATTTTGAAGTTTATGATGAATTTTCATTCTCAGAAGGACGAGAGACTTTCTAAGTTTCTGAGTAAATGTAGATTGTTATGGGGATTAGGCTAATTAGGAAAGAGGTCTTGACTATGCTCGTAATAATGGTTGGGGTGTTCTTGAGGCTGTCTGATAGGAGTAGGAGGAGGATGAGAGTGGAGAGGGTTATTAGAGTTAGGAGTATGAATGTGTTTAGTGGTAGATCCATTACTTTCACTTGGATTTGCACCAAGATGAGTGGCTCCTAAAACCATTGGATTACTGCTAGCCTTTGAAATTAAGGGGGATGAGGTTTTATACTTAGATGCTAGAGTTAGCAGTTCTTGCTGGTTGAACCTCCCCTCGGTAGGTAAGAAGAGCTTAACTTCTATTTTTAGAATCACAGTCTAATGTTTTGGTCTAAACTATGCTTGCATATGGGAGTACCAGAGATTAGTTAAAGTTTGAGGATGAGAAGTATCATGGGAATTATGTGTAGGGCTATTATGTGTAGAGTAGTTTTGGACTGATGTGACGTGAGATGGGAGTACACCTCGTTGTGTTGTTATAAGTATGCAGAGGGTGTACGAGGCGGTAAGTAGGACTGTGGTCCCTGTTAAGATGATTGCAAAGGACTATAAACTTTTAAAGCCAGTCTTTAAGGCCACTTAAGGCAGGAGCTCTTCATCACAGTATGTAGGAAATCAAGCAAGGAAGGGCCAAAAACATAATGGCTGAACAAAACCTGCTCCTCAAAGTGAGAAGCAAGAAGGAAATGCACAGCCAGTGGAAGCAAGGACATGTGTCCTGGGAGGACTACACAGACACAGTTAGGATATGGAGGGATGGGATCAGGAAAGCTGAGGCACAGATGTAATGAGACATTGCAAGGGATGTGAAAAATAACAAGGAGGGATTCTATAAACACACAGATTAAAAAATAAAGTCGTGTAAACACTCCCCCACACCTCAATCCTGATAAATGAGAAGCAAGAACAAGTGACAGTGGACACAGAGAAGGCTGATGTACTGAAAAAGTGTCAGTGAAGTCAGTGAAGACTGACAGTCTCAACACCTGTTGGAGAGGGTCCAGGTGAAGCCACAAAAATGATCAGAGGGATGGAACATCTCTCCTATGTAGACAGACTTAGAAAATGGTTCCGTCTGGAGAGGAAATGGCTTTGGAGAGATGTCACTGCAGCCTTACAGTGCTTAAAAGGGGCTTTTAACAGAAGCAAGCAGTTATATGACAAGGAGATTTGGTTTTAAACTAAATGGGAAATTAATTTAGATGAGATACAAAGAAATTTTTTACTCAGTGGGTGATGAGGCCCTGGAACAATTGCCCCAAGAACATGTGAATGCTCCACCCCTGGAAGTGTTCAGGGCCAGTCTGAATTGGGCCCTAATCAACATAATCTAGTGGGTGGGATCATTACCTATGTCAGGACGTTGGAATTAGATGATGTCTAAGGTCCCTTCCAACCCAAAACTTCCTTTGATTCCATGATTCTATAGAATTATGGAAAGTTCCCACAATAAATGTAAACAAGACTGGTTAAAAATGAGAGGCCATTCATAAATATAATTGTTACTTTTGGAAAAAAAAAATTGGAATTAGGTAATTAGGTTTCTCAGTACAAAGTAACCCAAACAAAAAAAACCATTGATTTGAGCCCCAGCATATAAGTCACAACAAGAAATTCTCAGGAAAATCTTTTATCTTCACTTTGATAGAAATATTAGACCAATGCATTTTACATGCCAAATGTGTTAAATTTAACTGTTAGAAATATTATTGTATAGTCACTAAAAATTATGCTGCAAGTTCATATTATGTTGGTTGTGCAATTATGCAGCCCATGGAGCCCCATAATCTGAAGAATGCACAGTGCAAAGCTCTACCCTGAAGTATGAATACATTGGCCCCCATAAATAGATGACTTCTCCCCCAAGACTTTGACCCAATGATGCAAATAATGTGAATTGTTGCAATCAAATGAGTCATAAATAAATAAATTTATATCCAATAATTATGTTTTTTCACTTTGGACTGTTTTGTCTAAATAGTCAACATGCATAAGAGTGTATCAAATTAATTCCCAAAAATTGATGTTATAATCAGATGTTTTGTGCTCTTGTCCCATTTTCCAGTTGGAAGAAAAAACAAAAGGCAATATCATTTCATAATTCTCAGTGTAAGAAACTTTTAAATTTTACTTTTAAAAAACCTCAAACAATAAACCTGTTCCCTGATTCTAGAATCATGTTACAGCACTTCCAGATGTTGTCATATACAAAGCTTTAGTGAAGGAGCCTTCAAGAAGGAAACATAAACCAGGGAATCTACACTAGATGACTTGAAAATTATTTCATTTCATACATCATCACATGACATATCATTCTGTTCCTTTAAAAATGGAATTTTAAAAATGGAATCAATTACATGCAGTTGAAAATACTGATAAATTATACTCAAAGCTTCCTACAACACCTTTCATGGTTTCAGGTGGATATTTCAGTGCAGTTGCAACAGGACGAAGAATGAGAATGTGAATGAAGCCTCTTGTTATCTTTATGTGTCAAGCAGTTCATTTTTTAGTTCCCAAATACAGCTTCAAAAAGGTCTTCCCTGTCAAAGGCCTGTATTTATGCTTTATTTGTTGCAATATCATTTAATAGCCTACTATTCATCATTTCCTTCACCATAACTTTCTGAAGCTTCTTCCAACTCTCTGTCTAACTCCATGCAAGGTTTGAAAGGCAAGATGAGATAAAACACATTCACGGGCTGTTGGATAGGTGGGACCACCATCCACCCATTCAAATAGCACCCAGCTGTTTACAGTGATTATCATTAGTCAGGAGTTAATTTTTCATGGTAGAGTATTGCTCATGGTACTTGCCATAACACATACTGGCACCGCGCCGTTCTAAAGGGGCACCAGCTTTTGGCTCAGTAGGGAAAGCAGCACTTTTTCAAAAGGAAGAAATGGGGATAAGATTGTAGCTGTCCTTTTGGAAAATTATTGGCCTCATAAAAGTACTTGTGAAACAATTCATAATTGCTTTGTTGGTCTTTCACTGGAGTGCATTTTGGCTAGAGTGTCATCCTGCATGTTAGCCATAAATATGGTTTTACCTCAAAACTGGACTAGGCATTCCTTTGATAATTTTGCTGGTGGCACAGGTTCTGCCTGCGTTCTTGTCAAGGAATATATAGAAGACACCATAAGAAATGCAGAAAAAAATTTAAAAATCAATCCATAAAAATAATCTTCTGAATTTAGAACATAATGAACATGACTGCTGCAGAAGGTTTCAGCTTATTAATTGATTTTGTTTAACACTGATGTCACTAAACCATAACTAAACTCTTATCTGTCTCGTTTAAAGTGATTTATTTTTTCCTAAATTTGTTAAATTCAATATGTCAATTTCTCTCTCTAAGTACAGTTACTCTAACAATTTTTTCATAAGCTGCCAGCCATGCTACTGACTGTTTTAAGCCCTCTAAAGATTTTCAGTAAGAATTGGGAAAAAATTTGCTACAGAACTTTTAAATACATTGATAACATTATTTCCAAATATATAGGATTATTTCAGTATTGGACCAAATAAGAAAATTCTATTAAAGTAATAATTCAATTTAGGTACTAAGAAATTTTAAGAACAACACTGGGCTCATCTCTACAGGATTGTACCGGACACTGAAAAGCTGAGTATTTTCCTAAGATATATCTGTAATATTTCAGTTTTCTGGATTTTCTCCAAGAAATTGCCATCTTTTTGGACAAATCACTTTTCCTCCTGGCTGCAGAATGCACCTTTCTTTTCTTGTGAAGGATCTGTTTATACCTGTGAGTTAAACATTTCACAATTAATTAATGGGTTTTTTATGCTGTTGTGCATACACTGGATACTTTACTCATACTTCCTTGGAAGCTTTGGGTGGAAACATCCTCTTCCAGGCTAGTAATAAATTCTTGATTCCTTCAATAGCATTGCACAAAATAGGTATCTATCTCAAGAACCTGTGGTTAAATTCAAAGGATAATGAGTCTTGATTTAGAACTAGATCTAATGAAGATTTTAAATACTTGTAAGTTCATACTGCAATACCTAATATTTAGGTACAGTTAAATATCTTATTAAATTGAGACTAGGCAGGTGAATGCTTTTTACTTTTGCCACCTGTCTCTTCCAAGCATGCTACCTAAATCATAAGTTTATTTCAGCAAAAATAAGTGTATTTGCCATACTTAGAGAGGTCCAGATTCCAATAAAGTGTAAGACACAGAAGACGTAGCATATTACATAAGAATCTGCTTGGATGATAGAACCACTTGTTTTCAGAGGTGCTGAAAGGTCATCTCTTCCTGCCTTGATTCATATCCCAGAGACCTGCCTGATAGATGAAAACAGTATTTCCTTCTGAGAAACTAGTAGGGTTCTTGGTCTTCTAAGGCTAAGGGTATTGTGCTCTGACATGATCAGTATTTGCCACAGAGCCAACATGCTGCCTGCCCATGCCTCTCTGTGATCTATACATTACCACAGTTACTGTACAAGATGAGCTGACTAACTGAAGTTCATGTGGTTCTCATGGGCCCACTACTTGAGCTTTTCCAGGTCCCTATGGATGGCATCCCATCCTTAACATGCAAAATATTGTCATTTGTACTGAAAAATTGCAAGTGAGTGTAAATCTGGAAAGTGCTAGTTTTAAGACTAAAAATAGGTGTGAAAAATGGTAAAAGTAAGGTAGGAAGGAAAGGAATGTATAAGCTTTATATTTTTCCATTTATTTTCTTTCCTCTTATTGCCAAATTTCTACTTTTATGATGGAGAGTTATTCATAGAAAATATGTTTCATTAATAAGAGAGTTGGTGCTCTTCTGTAATAAGCCTTTTCTTTCCTTGTGAAAGATCAGTACTGTGAAAAGTCATACCGAATGTGTACATGTAGTTTGTCACCCACGAGATTCTCTCTCACCTGGTCCTTTAAGTTCAGTGAAGAAAAACAAATGCAAACCAAATACGTCAGACAAAAATATCTCGGTTGTACTTATTTCGCATGTATCAGAGTTTCTAGCTGCTTCTAAAAATGTGCTCCCTAGTTCACAGAATCATAGAATTAGCTGAGTTAGAAGGAACCCATTAATATCATCATAGTCCAACTCTTGGCCCTCCACAAGACTTCCCAAGAGTCACACCATGTGCCTGAGAGTTGTCCAAATGCATCCTGAACTACGTCAGGCTTAGCGCTGTAGCCACTGCACTGGGTATCCTGTACCAGCCCACCCACCCTCTGGGGAAAGAGCCTTTCCATGATATCCAGCCTAAATCTCTCTGAACTTAGCTTCAAGACATTTCCTTGAGTCCTTTCACTACTCACAAGAGTGAAGAAGTCAGTACCTGCCTCTCCTCTTCCTATCACAAGGAAGTTGGAGACTTCAGTGAAGCCTCCCCTCAGTCTCCTCTTCTCCAGACTGAACAGACCCAAGTGTTCTCAGCTGCTCCTCATATAGCCTTCCCTTCACCATCCTTGTTGCCTTCCTTTGGACACTAATTGTTCCTGTGGCACCTAAAAAAGTGCCCCCAGCACTGAGGTGGGGCTGCCCCAGAGCAGAGCAGGACAAGGAATCCCCTCCCTTGCCCAGCTGGCCATGCTGTCCCTGATGCCCCCAGGACACTCTTGGCCCTCCTGGCTGCCAGGGCACTGCTGGCTCATGTTCAACTTGCCATGGACCAGAGCCCCAGGGCCCTTTCCATGGCACTGCTGTCCAGCCTCTCATTGCCCAGTCTGCCTGTACATCCAGGGCTGCCCCATCCCAGGTGCAGAATCTGGCACTTGCTCTTGCTAAACCTCATGCAGTTGGTGATTGTCCATCTCTTTGATTTGTCAATGTCTCTCTGCAGGGCCTCTCTGTCCTTGAGGGAGATGACAGCTCAAAGTGCACATGTGCTATGCACAGGATATAACTCCATGAAAGCCCTTTCGACCATAACCACCAGTCAATACTTTCAGGGCACATTAACTTGCACTCCAGCAGTTGTGTCCAGGCTAAGATTTCCTTGACATTTGATGGTACCCTGTGGATACAAAATTTTCACATAAGGCTATATCATAACTGTGGCTTTATTATTCTCCAGTTGTTAACAGCTAGTTCATTTTTCTCAGTATTTTTCAGGAAACACAATCTAAGTTGATAGTTCCATTTTTCTCTTCTGTTAATCTATAGAGTGTGTTTCTTTTTGCAGTTCTTTCAAAGCTGGTTGTATTTTATGAGTTCTCAAAGGTATCTGCTAAGAGAATGAGATTGTTTCAGATAATATTTTAATTCTCGTAGGATATTTCTAAAAAGTGCTTTCTTCTGTGCTTTTTTTCCCTCATATTCAGAAAATCTCAGAATTTGTCTAAATTAAGGATGAAAAAGAAGTATGTTGTGATTGTTAATTTAAACATTTTTTTATTGTTAAACAACATTACTTCTGTGATTCAGTAATGGGATTCAGTAACTGAATCAGCATTAAACCACCAAATAGTCTTTTGCTTTGCCAACCCCTTCCAAAGGACTTACAGGAAGTCAGTCAGCTACCAGCTTGTACACAGGTAATTAGCTGCATGCAAAATCCATGTTTGGATTTTAAAAGACTCTGACACTTGGTGGACATCTTTTCACAGATCCATTGCAATTTCAGTGAAAAAACAGTAAAACTGCATCCGACTTATGGACTTTAAATGAAAGTATTTGTACAATATCAGTTACATTTTACAGCTTTTGAAATTCTTTCCCTGCAGAAATGGTGGCACATTAATCTGTCCATTTTCAGGGTCCTGTAAGATGCTTATTGCTATTCCCAGGCTCCTGACTCAGAGAGTGGCAATAAAAACCATGTTGAATTTATCCCAGAGTAAAGAGTTTTGCTTAAGGCAGATTTTGGTCACTCTGTAGGCCACACTTTGTAGGCTGTCTGCAACAATGTTGAATTTACATAATGTCCCCAGAAGAGATATATATATATACCTCTTTTACTTCAAAATATAAGATAAATATGTGCATAATATCTTTTGGCCCATGGATGGCCCATAATATGACTTTCATTAGGTTCATGTAAATCAAATGCTATTAAAATATGTTTTACCTGAACACACCAAAAAATATTTAGTGGTCAACAGACCATATCCATATCTATCAAAAATGCCAAAAGAAATTGCTATCCAAAAAGTAGTAGCACATCATGAGACCACTTCATAGTGACACAGGGGCTGACCTGTAAGCCAGCTGCCAGCAAAAAGCACATTTTTCCTATGAGCTCTGCAAGTTTTTCCCTTGAACAGTGTGTGTATTAGTATGCACCTGTATCACTGCTCAGGAACCATTTTTGACAGCATTGTTTAATAAATGTCTTTTTAAAAATTGAAATAAATTTCCCAGTGTTTTTGGAATGATGTAAACAGGATAGACTGAATAAATGGTTACTTGTTGCTACCTGTGCTCTACACTAACATGAGATGTAATAATTTTTTCAGTTGAATCTCAGAAAGACTTTCGAGCATATAAGAAATATTTTAGCAAAATAATAAATTTACAGAAAGTCTAGGATTTAGAAATTCTCAAAGAAATTACCAGAAAAATGCCTAAAACACTGACATATAATTCCACAGGCAGTGGATCTTCAGAAATGAAGGAGAATGGAAAAAAAAGGGAGGAAAATCACAAAAGGTATTCTTTAGAGAACAAAAAAAACAGAATCCAAAATTCAACAATAACAGTCTATACTTTGATGCAAAAAAACCACAATCTTTGTAAAATCTCTTCACTTATGAATGGAAATCCAGAACATTCAGAATTACACAGTAGTGAAAGGTAAGTTCTATGTATGACATTGTGTACTTTGGAAATAAAAGTATATTATCCTCCCATACTTTTGGGAGACTGAAGCTCAACTTTATGGTCAAAACTTCAAAGAAGAAAAATTATTAATGAAAGGTCTAATACACTTAAAAAACTACTGAGGAAAGTTTAAAAGTTTTATCAGTTTTATGATAATTAGACAATTGCAGGAAACCCAGCTCTACTTCTTGTCCAAAATCCGACTTGAAAGCCTGTGCAGGACTTTGTGAATCAGTCAAATTTTTTTGGGAGGTTACCAGCTACTTAATTATTTTGACCCCATTTTTCCTGTGATGTACACACTCATTTTCTTGAAATATACTAAAAAAAAAGTTGTGAAAAAGATTTCTTGAGCATAGAAATCGAGAAATGCAATTTCTTGGTTAAAAAAAAAAAAAAAAGAGAGAGGAAAAAAAAGTGCCTTTCAATCTCTTTCTTCTGTCCTTTGTCTTCATAGCTCTTTTATAGTGACTTTAACTTTGTGCTCGTTTCTTTGTGCACATTTCTCTGTTCACTGCATTCCTTTTGGTGGTATGAACCCATGGCTTTGTTCTATTCCTGTTTTATTTTAAACCCCATGGGGAGTTATCTAGTCATAATATTCTCAAAAATTAAAGTAGCCCACTTTTACTAGGTCTTAAAAACAGGCTTTGAAAATTCAGTCTAAATACTAAAATACTATTTCAGAGCCAAAACTGACAAATGGCTTTTCCCAATGGAGCCTTGTAAATATTAAAAGATTTAGCTTCCACTGAAAAACATGATGTGTGTAAAATTAGCCAGGTTACTTCAGTTGCTAGGAATATAAGACGTAGAAAGGATTATGTCTAGTGTGGAGTTAGTCTTACAAATTAAGACAGAATATTTGAAAGGTATTTTGTACATATATGTGAATGCCTATATACTTTTGCAATCTTTGCACATGTATCCACACAGACATAAACAGGAAAAAATCATACACAAAGACATTACTTTCCAGTTTGTGTTGTGGATACATAGAAGAATCATAGACTCATAGAATAATTTATTTGGAAAAGAGCTCCAAGATCAAGTCTAACAGATAACCCAGCACTGCCAAGTCCACCGCTAAACTATGTCTTGCAGTGTCACATCTACATATCTTTTAAATACCTCCAGGCTTATGACTAGTGAGCCTGAGTTTGATTGTTTCCCCCTTCAAAACAATGAACCTTGCTCAAAAATATCTTTCCCCCTTTGAAACAGGTGTACCATGTCGGTTGCCAGCAGTCTTGATGTCAGTAAACCGACTTATGATGAAAGAGCCCAAAATTCTGCCAGTGACACCAGGCTCAGAGGCAAGTACTGACTTGCTGGGTCTCTGCTTCCTCGATAATCATTCCTTGTGACTGGAAGTAGAACACTACTGTCCTTTAACCAGTTGTACCAAGCCTTTGAAGTTTGTCTCGGATTGCCCTTGGATTTCATGTTACAACTTCATCACTGCCTACCTGATAAAAAAAAAATGAACAATAATCTGATGGCTGAACCAGGGTAGGAACATTTCTCTTCAGATCTTCAACCCAGGTCACAAGGAGTCAGCACACTTCCCAAAGAAATGGATCCACCCAGCATATTGGGCCTTCTGTCCTCTTGAGAAGGGAGCCTCCTGGCATTCTGAAAGTAATTTTTCCTTTTTTTTTTTTTTTTATGGACTCTTTTTTCCTATGCAATCACTTGTCCTAAATTACCTGAAATTCCAGAGAAGGAAACTACTGTTTGAATTCATCATGTTCTTTTCTTGCTTCTTCTTCTTCTTTGCATACAGATTTTGGATGGTATGTAATCTTATGGAGGCAGGATGTTAAACAAATTTTGTCATTTCCCATTGATATCAGACTAGGACTTCTCAAAGGTCCTTCAGACTCAGGTGGGGCATTGTAAACATGAAGGTGAGGGATTCCAAAAAACACATTTTTGTTGGCCTCTAGAATTACCTACTGGGCTGCTAATCCTTTTCTTTCAAACTCCAAAGATATGTATAAGCAAGTTCAAATCAATATTAGAAATGTCTCAGTTTAATCACTCATGTTATTTTTCTCATATTGTTCTGGGTTGTTTGGGATTTTTTTTTTTTTTTTGTCAGCTTGATTACATATTTGATTCTGCCCTGCATGCCTTGAGGAAAGGCCTTTTATGTCTGAAACTTTCACCAGTGTACTGTCAAGAGTGACAGGGGGAAGATTGGGAAGTCTTCTGTATCACTCTATAAAAGTGAGCATTCCAGGGGTGCTAAGTGCCCTTTGACTTCATCAGCTGGATAGGACTAAAGAATTTGCTATCTTTTTCATCCCATAACCTTCTACCTCCTAGTTGAGCACACCCTAATTCACAACATAGAAGGACTTTCTCTGAAGTGGCTCACATAATATATGATAGCTGCACAGAGCAAAGATTGTTGGGCAAACTTGTTTTTGACAGCCAGGGAGATCCAGCCACTGTACAGGTGATTGAGCAAAGAAGCAGAGCCCTCAGCTTCCTGCATATGGGACCATTTAGTTGGACACACAAGAACTAGGTGATGGAGCAATATACATGTAGGAGAGTGAACAATTTTATGTTGGAACTGTGATCATCTGCTTCTTTTGATATGAACCAAAGGCTTTGTAAGGTTAATAATAAAAGAATTATAGACTCCTGAAAGGGCTTTTTTCTGTCCTGGGTTCTCTGTTAGTAAATAAGCATTTAGAAGAGTATTATATTTATTTCAGGTCAGAATAGCTTTTATATCCACACCAATTTTGGTGCTTTTATTGAGCATGGGAGGGAAAAAATGCATCTCCTGAAGTAGCATGAGTTAGGTGGGCCAGGACTTTAAACATGAAGGAACTGTTCTAAAGACCTGTCCATGGAGGACTTCCTGTCTCCCATCAAATCTCATCCTATGGAACTTGATTTAAACAGATCAAGAGGCTTTTATGTCTTCTATTCCTTCTGACACCCTCCCACCCTCCTGAAGTGAAAGTGAGGGCAAGAGTCACATACGTAGAATGTTTGAAGGGCAAGGTAATTTGAGGAATTTCATTTTCCCATTCACTTAAATTAAGATTCTTCAGTTCACTGTTCCCCAAGAACTCCAGTTCCTGAGTTGCCATAAAGACCATACCAGAGCACATCCCTGCAACAGAAGTGTCAAAAAAGTGCACTTACTTAATAATTAGATTTTGTATTCATTAAATTGTTTGGTATTCAACAACATATTTCTTGGCCTGTGACCACTGTAATCAGTACTTTTCCAAGTTACTTTTTCTACTCAAGGCTCACCCTCGTCACTCAGTCTTGAAACCGTGCATTTACTTTTACAGTTTTAAAAAACAAGGCAAATTTTTCTACTCAGTGCCATTGCAATCCTATTACTCTCCAAGAATATGTCTTCCCAAGTGTTAGAAGCATATAGAATTGTTCCTTCTTCCAGTTCCAGTGCCATGATTTGATATTAAAATATCCTCCCTCCCCAGTTGAGACAGTGTCTCAAGACAGATTTCAGAGAATTAAAATAACCACACCAAGAATGATTAACTAATTAATAAATTCCTGTTTCTGCTGCCCCCAGCCTTTCTATAGGAAATAAAATTTCTTTGAACATGTTTGTATAGCAAAAACATCTAACACTGAAATGTGCCCATTAGGCAAGAACTATGTCTTCTTGTAAGGTAATAACTGGGAATTTTTTTCATTTCAAGAGTATCTACCTAAATATTTTTATACAAATGCTTGTTGATAGGAGGAGATTTTCAGATATTTCAGGTTCTTTATATATAAAGCGGGTAATGGAGAAGGGGAGTATGGGTGGACCCCCATATCCATGTGGATGTATTCCCTGGTCAGGAGTAAAGGTCCTGCATCAGGCTAATGGGCGTAGGAAGGAAGTTTAACATCTCTCTGAATTCCTCATAAATTCACATCTGAAGATTTTTTTTATGCCCTTTTATTTCTTTTAATTATGTTGTCTTCAAATGAAACAAGATATGCATTAATCTAATCCTTTATTGAATATCAATTTAGCTATCCATAGATTATTCTAGATATAGGGGTGGGGAAGGAAAGTACTTTTTTCCACTGATGTATAAGCAGAATAGTGAATTGTAAATTTTTTCCTATATTAAAGTTATACGGGAGAAAACATCTTAAAAACTGATATTTACAGCAATTTCAACAATCATATGGGATTTTAGATGGTTATTTGAACCTTTAAGAGAGATCAAAATGCACATGCCATGAGGAGAAAAATTCTGGTTGAAAAATGGAGCTTAACATCATTCTGTATTATGTGCAAACTTGAAAGTGTTTGTTAGAAATGAGAAAAATATCTTTTTATCATGGGAATTATTTCAATTTAGGAACTAACATATTTATTGGGTGTTAAGTATCTTGCCCTAAAATACCAGTAAGTTTGTTATATATTTATATTCAACTGATATTCATGAATACCAAGAGAGACTAAGCAAGTCTTTCAATGTTTTTGATAATGTGTTCTCATAAGAGGAGTGTAATCATTGTGCAGTGAAAACTAGTGCAAAAGAAAAAACTTACATCTGACAGTCTGAATAATATGCTTATTCACAGAAAGCATCTTTAAGATATCCTTCACAGATCATTAGCTTCATGGGATTAGGAATGAGCCTGCATAGATTTAGCGATGATCCCTCTCCTCAGGATATTGTAACAGGTATGAAACCCTTTCCAGGCCATATGGTGACAGAGGGCAGCACTCTTTCCCAGGGGCCTTGTCAGACTTAGCCACAATCTATTGTCAGGCACAGTTGGTGAAATCTGATTCTCACTTAGTTTAGTGAAACAGAAGTCCCCTTAAAGATAGTATCAGGAGGACAGCGATCACACCAAATGACTTGCATTCTGTCAGTCTGCCACTTTTCTCACATAATCCCATATGTGATTACCACACCACATATATGCTTCACTTTTTTCCTTCTAAAAATTATTTATATTTATGTATAAAGATATGAGCATACTGGTAACTATTATAAAACTCATCATCCTTTTCACAGTTCACTACTTCCATACGTTCAACTGCAGTACAACTAAGTGACTGGAAGACAAAATGTCAATATGATCCTGAAATATTTCTGTGTTTTGGGTGAAAGTCTAGTAAATATCCCCATAATTTTTCATCAAAAATTTGGAATATTTTACCCTGTAAAATGAATTTTAAATTCATTATGAGAATATACACATTCCATACATTCCATATGACAAGCAGTCATACCGAATATACTTTTATGATGTTTCTTAAAGCAAATAGAATTGTTGAATCTACACCTCATATAATTTAAAATAATTAATATAAATATTTTCTTTGTAAATTGTGGGGGGATTGGTGGGGCACAAGAGTTTTATTCAGTAGAATACTTATTTTTCTCCAGGAAAACTGCTGATGGCCTTATGTAGTACACAGACCTCAGTCAAGTGAAGTGTTTAAGGCTGTGTTTTGTCTATTGCTTACAAGTCCAACACAAATTGACTTTCATAATCCCCATGTGCTGCCCTGAGCTATTATTCACATTCAGCATATAGAGCACAAGCCAAAGCAGAAGATACTTTCTCTCACCAGTGGTTCACTCCACCATACTGACAGCAGCAACAAATACAGAAAGGCATGACAAATACTTAAATCCAGCTAAAATTAATCAGGAGCTCAATTAGGCAGAAAGTAATTACTGAACCTGTAATTTGACTAGCACACAGTAGCAGATGTTCTTACTCTTGCATATAGTGCCATGGGACCTTTAATTAGCTGAAAATAGCCTCGTATTTGGAATTCACTTCCCATCCTATTGGTCAATAGTATTTTAGTTTATTGAACTGTGGGGCCCATGTGTTTTCCTTCACTGTAAGATATTGGGAAAACTCTAATGCATGATGTTAAACATATTTTAGCTTAACCAGACTTTTGCAGAATTAGGCTTATATGAAGGATTTACTGTGGCACAGCTTATATGAGTTATCAAAAGGCTAGACACAACAAGGAACCGTTTGAAAAGCACAGCATTCCTATTTCTATAAAACGACAACTTTAGGTGTCACCCTGGAGGGTGCACATCTTCCACCATGTCCTCCATGTATTCTTGCAGAGGCAGAAATTCAGTGAAGGTTCAAAAAGAAACACCAGCTGCTAAATCACTGACCCTTTTTTTTTTTCCAAGAGAAAATTTCTCTTTGTGCACTGAAGAAACAAGCTGGTATTTTGCTGTGTCCAACAAGCTCTCATACTACAACAATGTAACTTAAAGACTCATATCAAACTAAACACCTTAAAATAAAATAAAACTAAACACTATTTGAATGAGGATGGGTGGGAGATTTTCTCTTATTTACATGATTTTCTCTAGAACATAAAGTCCTGTGTTCACTAAATCATATCTCTGTTGCCATGGAAATTGTGGAGATTTTACACCTTGGCATTTTGACTTCATTTCTGGATCATATAGGAAAAGGAGTTAGTATAGGACAAGTTGGGCTAAGAGGGTAACACAATGATTTAAACAAAAAACATCTCATAATTAAACCAAGATGTCAAGGATATTCATGGCAAACACAGAAAAAAGTGAGCTGATTTCAATGGAAATATGAACCACTATAATATAAGAAGGTTTCTATTTCTATCTTAGGCCTTGAAATTATTATAAATTGCACAAAAGAAACCCCCACTTTTTTCTGATTAAAAGCTTAGAAATATTACCTAATCATATTTTATCATATTGACAGGCCATGGAAGAGTTACCAAAGCAGGTTAAACCCATCTTTCAATGGATTACTACTCAGACTAGTTTTCGCCCAACACAGTATTAACACCTACATTGTTTTTCAAAGTGAAATTCTACTCTTAAGATCTACATTAGAAAACTAAGCAAAAGTTAAATTTGTGTCCAGTTTTGATTTGTATTCAGCCATAATACAATCAAATAACATTGATTATCACAGTAATATGCTGTTCTGATACTAAAACAGCATAAAATAGAAATGTGTTCAAAATCATCAGCAGTTATTTAAATTAGCAAATATGGAAACAGTTGCCATGAAATCTCTTTTACTCCTTCCTTTAAAATAGATTTTGGCAAATGAAGGTAGCAAATTTCTCTTTAAAAAGAAGAATGCATGTGCGCCATTGGGAGAGATCGAATAAAATTGTGATTGCAATTAGGGAGAAGATAATTTCATCTGGGTTAATCACTCGTGCTATGAAAGGGCTTCTATCCAATGGGTGACTGAGTGGAAAGGACATTGAACAGACCTCAAAGAATTATTCTACTGAGTTTTATTTCTCACATTGACTATCTGCTGGTTAGTGGGCATGAATTTCAGTAGTGCTGTCCTGCTTTTCTCAAGAGCTGCCTCAATTTACAAAGTATGGAAAATAAGAATCTTGAATTATGTTCTAGAACCAAGTCCCACACGGGGCAGAGGGAGAGAAGCTAGGCATGTATGGTCAAAATGTGATGCCTAATGAAGACATGGGGAATTGCAGATGATATTGGAACTGAGGCTGTATTGGGAACCATGGCATGTGTGGCATGGGGGTTGTGCTACTCAAGAGTCAGCGGGCGTATTTATGCTGGGGCAGAATTAGACTTTCTTTATTAGACTTTGGTATTTTTTATCATTACTGTGAAGCTGAGATACGTGGTATTGCTTGCCATACTGCATGGAAAGAGATTTCAGTTATGTTGCAGTCTGTTGTAGGTCCACAGGAGTTATTTTGATATTTATAAAGGGAAAAAAAAAATACTATAAGAAACTGGTTTAAATATAAAGGAGAACACAAGCTACAGCATCAAAGAAAGGAATAAGACATCACCTACAAGGAAGTCATCTTCCAGTTGTCCTGGACAAGGAAAAGGGTTTAACATCTGCTTATTTAGTGGAGGTCTATACCATACCCAAAAGAGGCATGACCCACTGGACCCACTGCACTACAATAACATTACAAAAACAAAGTGTGTATTCTGGGTTACAATATAAAATACATCAATCCACTTATCATAAGATTATGCAATGTCACTGACAGAATGTGCAAGGCAATACTCCTAGTCTGGTCCTGCTAGCTAGCTCTGTGCAATTAGATTGGATACAATCTATGGAGGTTATCCAGTTTAATAAGAGTAATAATAACCCATTAGAAACCGCAAGAGGCTATTTTCTTAAATCAGTCTTTTTGAACAAATCCTAGAAGCAGAAGTGCCTCTATAATCCTGGAAGTTCTTTCCAGGAACACTAAGCAAAACAAAATTTTCAGGAGTAGTCAGCATGGCTTTACCGATGGAAAGTCATACTTGATCAATTTGACAAACTTTTATGACATTTGTGACTGCACTTGTGGGTACAGAAAAGCACTGGATTACTGAAGTGGCTTTTGACACTGTCTCACATAAGATCCTCATGGACAAGCTGTTGATGTACAGGCTAGTTTACCCAAGAGGGAGGTAGGTTGAAAACTGATGGAATGTCTGGGCCCAGAGACTGGTGATCAGTGTCTCAATGTCTAGATGAAGGTCAATAACTAGTGGTGTACCCCAGGATTCAAAACTTGTTCAGTCCTGTTTAATATCGTCAGTAATGATCTGGATGATGGAGCAAAGTATATTCTGAGTAAATGTATGGATGACACAAACTGGAATATCTTCAGTAATGTTCTGGATGGAACAAAGTATATCCTGTGTAAATGTATGGATGACACAAACTGGAAAGGAATGGCTGATGCCCCAGAGGTTTGTGGTTCCAACTAGAGGGACCTTGGCAGGGGGGAGAAATGGGCTGCCAGAAATGTAATGTGGTTTAATGAGGAGAAGTGCAAAGTCCTGCACCAAGAGAGGAACAAACCCAGTCACCAGGGTATGCTGGGGGCCACCCCAGCTGGAAAGCAGCTAGGCAGAAAATAACATGGAATTCCTGGTAGACAGCAATGTGAACAAGAGTAAGCAAAGTGCCTTTGCTACACAGAAGGCCAATGGCTGTGCTGCATTAAGCAAAGTATTGTCAGCAGATTGGTGATCCTCTTTTCCTACTCAAAGTTGGAGAGGTCACATCTGGAGTACTGTGTCCTGTCCTGATCTCCTTAGTACAAAAGAGAGATGGAGCTATTGGAAAGAGTCCCAAAAAGGACCACAAAGATGATTAAAGGGCTAGAGAACCACCCACAGGAGGAAAGGCTGAGAGATTAGGACTGCTCAGCCTGAAGAACAATCTTCAGGGAGATTTTACCATTGTGTGTAAGTACTCAAAGAAAGAGTGCGAAGAAGGAACCAGGCTCTTTTCAGTGGTGTGCCATAATCAGACAAGGGGCACTGGGCATAAACTGAAACACAGAGGTTTCCTCTGAACATCAGGAGACATTTTTTAACTTCTAGGCTGGACAAGTACTGGAACAGGTATCTCAGAGAAGTTGTGGAGTCTCCAGATTTGGAGATATTAAAAAATCATTTGAACTCAATCTTGAATAATATTCTCTAGGGCGGGGAGCAAGAGCAGGGAGGTTGGATCAGATAACCTCCAGTGGTGCCTTCCAACCTTACCCATTCTGTGATTCTGTGAAACCCAGACATTTTAAGCTCTCTTTTTATGCCATATAGTCCAGCTCCTCAATTATCCTGGTGTCTCCTCTCTGGACTCACTCCACTATGTCAGTGCCCTTGTGCTGGGGTACCCAAATCTGGACAGATGACAGCACTTAGAAGAAGCAATAAATCAAGGTGAAGAATCACTTCTCTCAACATACACAGTATGTGTATGCCAACAAAGATTGAGTGTGTTTGGCAAAGATATCTTCCTTGGAAATTTGATTGCTTGCTCCTTCATTCTATGTGAACACAAAAAATCATGGTCAAGGAAATTTTATATTAGTGTATAGAAATTAAAGTTCCCAAATATCAAGGCCCAAATTACCCTTATGTAATATATATATATATATAAAATGTTTAAAATGGTCAATTTTCAAATTTCAATGTCTCAATGTCTGATTTTGTCAAGGTATTTTTAAGCCTCCTATATTTTTGTCTCCATAAATATAAATAAAAACAAGCTTAAATGATAGGAACTAAATAAGTGTCTTTCAAGGCATGATTTCCAGTTTTTAGAAGCCTGGCATTTCTGATACCACTTAAAAGTGAAAGAGGGAAGGTCATCACTGGCTTTACTAAAGAAATAAGCTTATCAGTGGGAATGGAGAGAACCTGTCTGCCCCTCTCTTGATAATGTTTGCCACTCCACTACAGAGCCCGTAAAAGTGTTTCCTCCTCAGCGCTGTCATTTTCCTTTACATTACCCTGAAAGCAGAAAATGAACACACACACAGCCTAAGCTGCTGATGATTTGTCCCCTTCAGCATTCATGAAAGGTTTGTGTTTTGTAAGGTGCTCCACCCCCCTTTATCCTTATTTCTGTGTGCATGAAATTCTTCAGGACAAGACTTCACAGACCTGACCACCCTACACCCACACTGGCTGGTTAAACCAGACACAAGCAGCAATCCACACCAGAGAAAGCCAGGACATGGAGAAAATATGCTGTAAACCAAGTGTACATGTGTTGTACCTCAAACCTCATAGTTAAGCTTGCTCTAGCAATCACTAATAAGCATTTAAGTAGTCACTTAATGCTGACAGGCAGCAGATGTTATCCTTTAAATAAGTACTTTCTCTTAACAGCAAGATTTCCTCTGAAAGAAGATTTGAGATAACATCAGAGACCATTCAAATTATTTTCAGTATGTTGCTGCAGTATATCACCAGAAGTACTTTTAAAACATTTGTGCAGCCACAAAGAAGTAGCAGTTTAGCATATGCTGCTATCCAAACTGAAGCAATTAATTTGTCAGTCATGCCCATCCAAATTTACAATTCATCTATCATTAAAAACATACAATCATCCAAAAGCCATTTAATGGAATTATCCCTTCTTTGATTTGTGAACTTGCATTATATCTTATGAGATGTTCATAGCCAATAAACAATGAGGATTTCATTCACAGATATCAGAAAGCAGTGTTATTTTTCATAAAATTATTTTCTTATATGTCTTCCTCAAGCACAAGGATAGCCTGATTCTGGCATTGAAATCTTTCCCTTCTGCTGTTTTTCTAACAAATGCAATCAAATAGGCAAGGATATATTTGTATGATTTTTTGAAGAATCTTACAACATAAATCTTTTTACATCTTATGGAGTATATAAAACAAGCAAAAGTTTACAGGTCCAACCTTGATCCTGTGGTCAATACATTTGTGAACCTTATTTAATAGTTGTATTTTTCAAAGCATCGTATATAAGCAGTTACATATATGAAAAAATTAATCACAGTTGTGCCCAATTCAATGAAAGTATATTCACTGAGAAAGGCAGTAAATATTTGGTTCATATTGAATAATTCAACTGTCTCCACTTATTAGGTCTGACAAATTTATTTATTTTGTGGATCCATGGTAGATATGCCCTCACCTGATCCTTATAATATTGCTTAAGTCTCTTGAGTTTGTGAAATATCATTTAGGTCAATTAGATGAAGTGTAATCAGAAGAATGTTCAGTGGCTAAGACAAGATACATGGAATAAATGTAACCATAGATTGAAAAAAAA
>VZRH01005100.1:171411-252283 GCA_013397555.1 Urocynchramus pylzowi | reverse complement strand
AAAAAAAAAAAAAAGACAAAATAGACTATTTCATTCTAGACATTAAATCCTTGCTGCTCACCTGGATCCTCAATTTTGGTCCTTAACTCAGAAACTGATTAGGGGAATATGATAATTCAGGAAATTAAGCAACACATGCAGACTAGATTCACAGCAGGCATTTTTTCCAATACAGCAACTGGCACAGCTGGTTTCCAAGTGCAAGTAGTGGCACAGCACTAGGTCCTCCACTTCAAAATCACTCCCCAGTATATCAGGCATTTCATGCACTCCAGTCATGAAAAGAAAAAACAACCAACAAAAAACAGAATTCTTGCACAAGATGTACTTTTTTCAGTTGTCTGTTCAAGTGAATCAGAAATTGCTGAAAAAGACATGTCTTAAAAATAATGTTTTTTACAAGTTGTTCAAAAGATGGAGGCACAGTGTGTTCTGACCAAGGTGACCTATAATTTGGACCTTGAATACTTTAAAGTTGTTCAAAGAGCATAACACAAGTTATAAAACTTGTGAGGATAAACAAACAGGTTAATATAGGAAACTGGATGTATGGGTATTTATACCAAGTTTAGTTTCTCTCTAATTCTTGTCAACTATACTGACATCATTCTAATGTCACGAATGATGTCAGTATAGTTCAAAAGGCTCTTTGTATAAGTAACAAAAGTGTGTCATCTCCCAGTGACATGGCACTTTTCAAATGTTGTTATACATTCCACAACTTATACAGCATCCCAGCCAGTGCCAGAAAATTGAGATGTTAGGAATAATTCTATGCATAAGTGTTTAGATAAACTTTGCAGTGGTGTACAGATGAGGACTATGACAAGTTTTACTTCTGTAGATATAAAACATACCTGAAAACCTCTCACAGAATCAATTGCACCAAATTTTTCATCACTTTTCCAAGGGCATCAGAATAGCCAATAACCTTAAGGGGTGCTGCAGTTAGATGGAAAGCCCAATGTCTTCTAAAAGAAAATACTAACTTTTGCACATCAGTTTCATTTTCCCCAAAAGGATGATCCTGGTTCTTCAGAGAGATAATGTGAACAGTGAACAATTCTTTGTTGGATTTCCTCTGTCTCTACACATTTAAATTTCATCATATTTGAAGAACAACATAGTGATACTGTGCCTGGAATATCAGTATATCCTATGAAATTTAGAAATGTACAAAATCTATTGTCATCTTCATTTGTCTTGACTTTGGCAATGGAGTGGAAAAATTTATGAATGATTTATCATTATGAATGATTTTTTGGACCTCCTCCACTTCAGAAGTCCCATTTCTTATTGACTTGCGTTATTTTGTTTAGAAATCCTTCCTGTTCTAAGGCTATAATTCAGAACACAGCAGTTCTTTTTCCTACAAAATATTTGTTAGGTGCTTAGGACAAACCAAAGTGTTACTTTGCCATTACAAGTAATAATATCTATGCATAGTTATAAATGAGCTTAACTTTTTCTGTGGCTGTTGTATATGAATAAAAACTAGTATAACAGCATTCAAAAATACAGCATTTGCTTTTCTATAAATGTGATGTATGCTTTGGAGAATTTCTATAGAGTGTGGGCATTCAGGGCTCTCAGTGTGTGCTGAGCTGAGCTGTATGAATTGAGCTGAAAATTGTTTAGACCTTCCCATAAAAAATCAAAGTCAGTTTAGGTACAGGTCTCCAATTCTGACAAAGGTCCTTGCTCTCTAGGGACATGGGGAACATGGTGCCCACAGAGTCAGAGCAAAGCCATGTCTCTGCAAAAGGGTTGCAGGCTGGAATTTGCCTCCCAAAAACAGAGGTGAGAGACAGGTCTCACTACAGGCGCTGTGCCATCATCTTTATTCTTCATACACCATAGGAACAAAACCAAGAAATATCCAGATCTGGGAAGCCATGTGATATCATGTGCCAAACTGCTTAGTTCACTGCAATTATAGGAAGACTTAAAAAACTGTAGACTACATGGGAAAATTTAAAATTAAAACACAGAAGCAACTTATGAAATTAGATATACACAGGGTTTTGCAAGAGGAATAAAAGAGCTTTTTGAGTAGTCATTTTGGTGAGACAAACCAATAGACAAGATAATTCTTCAGTTCTGTCTTTCCTTACTCCATGCCCTGGAGAGTTAAGTGGTGTATTACAGCTTCTGGAAAACAGGCAACAGACATCACTCAAATTTTCCTTCAGCATAGTTCACATGCTTCTTCCCTGGATCATAGCTTCAACTAAACACAATATGAAGTTCATTATTAAATGTGGTATTTGTACTTCCTAGCTACTCTCCATGTTTCACCATCTGGTCCTAATGAAAAACAGTTTATTACATGTAGATTAGGATAAGGCTTAGTCTTTTTTTAATATCACTTCACAAAAATACATAGACATTGGGAAAAACTGAAGATTTTCAGCATTGGAATCTTTGCTAAGTTATCTGCTTCTGGCAGATTAAGGTTCCAAAGTTGATGTCACTGGATCAATGACAGCTTTTGGGAATTTTCAGTGAGAAGAGGGTAAGACTCTTACACTTGTTTTAGTAGTTGTTTAACAAGATTAGAGACTTAAAAACACTTTCTAGTTTTACTTTTGATATTTATTGGTGTTCTACATAAAACATCTGCTAGAAAGTCTACTTATCAAGCCAAATCAAGAGTCATTCCTTCAAATTATGTGAATTAGTTAAATTTATGTACTTGTGTTTCTTTTCCTTACACAGGTGTATTCAGATTCTGGCTATCTGGAATTATTTTCTTTTATCTGGAATTCATTTTTTTAGGGGACTTATGAATGAAAAGTAAGGATTTTTTTCCTTGCTTAAAATGTCTTCAAAACTATGTGTGTGGGTGGTAAAAAACCGTTATTTTCATTCACTTATTCCTTCCTCGCCTTTAGAAAGAATGACTGGGAAAAAATCATAGGAAGCATGCCCTGATATTATAAAAGGCTATAATAAAGCCAGATTATTTGCAACATTAAGTTTTGCCATATGATATCACCCACAAAAAGCTTATCAGAACCAGGACTTTAGTCTCATAACTCATTTTCATGGTTTTTCTAGTTTTTTTGTATGTAAAGGGAGAAGCTCACCAAAAAGAGATATGACCTCTTAAAAATACTGCAGGTGGATAACTGGCTCAAAAATCACAATACATTTCTGATTGAGAAATCAATAATGGCTTGTGAACAGACTTTTGATCTGGGCGTCAGGGTTTTTTTTGTTTTTTAAGGAAGAAAACAGAAAAAGCGGATTTATGGAAGAAAGACCTTTCGTCTAAGAAATGGAAAAATGCTCCTAATAAAAAGAGTTTTCATTTCATTTTCACACCTTTGATAAAGAATGTCTTTGTACAACACAATATTCAGCAAATAATTTTTAAAAAGGCAAGAAATTTCATATACTGCCTTCTGAATTATAAATGGCAAATGTTTTAATAACCAATTACAGATCTTTGTTTTGTTGGGTTTTTTTTTTCCTTTTTTTACTAATGCTGGTTCACCAGAATATCCAAGATCTTCCAAAAACATTGTGAAGATCTGCTCTGACTTTGCTGTGCAATAATATATAGCAAAAGGAGATTGCTTTGCCAAAGAAAGGGAAGAAAAGAAAAAGATCTAAGGAAAACCTCACTTTGCAGCATACAGGAGAGAAAAGGAGGAGTTGAAAGGGCTGGTAAAGGAAGGAAGGGATAATTCCTACAAATATTGTTAGAAAGAGCAACATGATTATGTGAGCTAAAGAATAATATAGAGCCAAGTGGAAGATGTCAATAAAGATCAACAGTGGTGACAACTGAAAGCACTTGGGGAAGAGATAATAGTTTTCCCCATCTTCATTTCCTAGACCAAATGACCCAGAGGTTCTGCTCCTGTGCTGGTCAGGGAAAGACTGACCAGACCCAGTTGACAGACTGACCGTGCACACGCTATCGCACTTAGAGTGAGCTGAGAAGGAGCTAGCCCTCGTTGTAGCCCATAAAACACAACTCTAATCAGGTTTATCCTTTACAGTTAACCAAGCTTTTACTGTCTGATCCAGTCTTCTACAGATGTAGACTTCAAACTTATGACATCATGAACTGAACAACTCAGGTTAGCAAAAGCAGCCTTGGTCATATTTGTGTATGAGGTTTGCAGGTGCAGTGGAGAAAACAGAGACCCAGAGAGAAGTGAGTAATAAAGAATAGGAGCTGTTAAGTGAGAGGATATCAGTAGAAAAGTTTTCCAACTATGCTGAAAGATTCTCATTATAAGGACAAGAACTATTATTGCTATGTAATGCACTAGACTTCTTTTCTTTAAATAGATTTTCTGGTGAAAGCTTTTAGAGACTCCTGGGTTTCAGCATCATACTTCTGTTGTATCACACTTTATTATATTAGTACATTTGAAAAGGCACAATGAGCCATGTACTGAAGTGTGCTCTGCCCTTCAGTTAGATCTACAATAGGGTAGAAATTAGTGTGATTTTCCTATATGTGTTATTGTTTAGGCAGCTGGCAATTGGTAACACTTTGTAGAGGAAAATTGTTTTATCTGGCTCAGCTGTTAATATAAAGCATAAAGGTAGCAAAAAGCATAACTTTAAGCTGAGGAGGAAAAAGGTATTTAAGGTTTCTATCAGGCAACACCAAGTGAAGTGTAGTTTTACTCCATCTCACTTGACAGCCTTTGAAATCAGAAGCTGTGTATTTAGATAATGAGGCATATCACCAATTGCAACCAAGCCTTTCTTGCTGCAACTTCGTACAGATATAATTGTGCCACAAAGGTATGCTCTAATTATGCTAATCATGATGCCTTGGCATTCACTCAGAGGAGTCACTCTCTATTCATCGACTGCAAGAAAAGTGTCAGAACAGCATGCTGCTACTTGGCTACTTCCTTAATAGCCCACCAGCTTCTGTCAAGGGCTGAGTGTCCTGTTCCCAATGCAGTTTGTCTAATATGAGTTCTACAATTATTTTGTCAGTGTGATGGCTGAACAGTGGTCTGCAAAGACCCTGGTGATTTTCTTATTGTGGGTGGTATTTGGCTCTAGAACACTAGAGGAAGATGCTGTAATTTTTATCAGATTTTAAAGCAAAAAAAAAGAAAGGATAGAAATTTTAATCAGGAAAGGACAAAAAACCAGAATACCTTATAACCCACTGCATACGAAAAACACTGAAAGTGATTGTCTGATGTACATGTGTGAAAACTATGCTTATAAATATTCATAAGGGTAATAAACTCTCTGTAGTGAAATATCATTTCACCTGTCACAAAACAATGAAGTTCTTTAAAAAATTTGAGTACGGTATTAAATAGCAAATTACATCTGTTGCAGAATTCTAAAGCACAATATTAGTAGAAGACAGGAGTACATTACAGATCTTCCAGATAAAACAAATTTAAAATTTAAAAAATGTAGTGATTTTCCAATATCTCAGTATTGTTTTCCAGCAAGAGATGTTTTAAAAGTCTGATTTATGTACTGCAGCATACCTATGCTGAGCATTAAAGCGCTTTATAATATGCTTCAACAAGTAATAACTTTTCTATAAAATCATATTACATTAAATCAACATTTATAGAATTCATAAATCTATCAGTATTTCAGCTTTTTGTCATGTGAGAGAGTATTAATCTTCAATTTTTGTGAAACAGCTTAATAAGCCTATCTTAACACAAGGCTGATTGTAAATGCAAATCTTACAGTAGATTGGGTATTCTTCCAGAAGTCTGAAATAAAACTAAAGTAATGCTATAGGGAGAGGGAAGCCTACGAAACAAATCCTATTTTCGTCTAATTTAGTGACTGCATGCGATCAGAAAATATCTGTAGAATGGTGAGAAGGGAAACAAACTAGAATCCAAGCTAATCTGGGCATTGGCCACTTCATGAAGAAATGTTTTCATCTTTCCATCCTCCCCCATTTTCACAAATGGAAAAAATTTAGTCTGTCTCTTAATGAGGCTCCTTTCAGGAAGTGCAACTTGTCACTGAAATTTGGAGATTTTACCTATCTCTCTGCTGCAAAAATGGAAGTTTTTTTGTGTATGGTGGCTCAATTACATTTCTGATAATTTCCATCTAGACTGCAAAATTCACAAATATTTTTTGTAAAGTTGTAAAGGTTATGTGAAAATTCAGCTGGATATAGAGGATTTGATGCACTTTTGGCTTCATTCAAGTTTTTTTTGGAAGAGTCAAAAGACTTCTAAACCTACTTTCAACACAACTTGCATGAGACAAAAAGTGTATCAGTCCTCTTCATTCAGCTGAATTTTCATTTAACTTTTAAAAGATTACAAAAGGAACTCATAAAAATGTGGCTACATTTATCTTTAAAATTGAAGTCTTCATTATTTGTTTTAAAAATAATTAATTTTTGGCCCAAATGAGGATATATTTTTTCCTTTTGTTTCTGCAGATAAGTCAACTGTCAAGATAAATACTAAGAACACAGCAGAAAAATATGTTAATCCTCTACTTATTCATCTCTACAAGAGATTTAAATAGAAATTTATTACGGATATTGCTAGATTCTGAACAGGAGCCAAACTAATTCTATAAAAGTGTTCTCTCTACATATTAACTACCGTAAACATGCAGAGATTCAATCCTATTTACTTTATTCTCAAAATCTGAGAGGATCCTGACAGTTTTTTGTAGGTTTTTAGTTTGGTTTTTTTTTTGAAAACATAAAACAAAATAAAACTGATCATGAATCATTTTGAGTAGTTGCTCTATTTAGTCAAATATCAGAGATATTCCTGTGAGGGTATTTTAGAGATTTCAGTTTTCCATCAATGTTTAGCCTCTTACTTGATTAGAGATTTTCAGTGCAAGAAGGAACCCCTGGTCAAATAAAGCATTTTTTAATATTTCATTGTTTCCCTTGGTTTTAACTCAACCAGGGAGCTTCTACAATAGCATATATGGTGATGAAGATAGTATGGTATCAAATACAGAAAAATGTAAATATAACAATATAAATGACGGTTTTAATTAGTCACAAATCATATTTTTAATTTAGGGGGGGAAAATCTGGTTGGAATCAAATTCTTATCAATGAATTTGAGGTTTTTCCATTTGACCTGGAAAGAGTTATAATATGTTATGGTTTTTATTACACCAAATTTTTAATATTCCCAAACATAAGCAGTTAGAGCAACCCCAAGATTATCCTAATATTGGGACCAGAATTTGGTCAGTCTGCTTGACCTGAAGCCATCAAAAAACAGAAGCCTTGTGCTCTGTCATTATTGAACCTGTCAGACTTTCTGCTTAGGGCTTATGTCTATTATAGAATAAATACATAAGAAAAATTCATTCATATTCTTCTTTTCATAAAAGAATAGTGCTTTTAAAACCAAAATAAAAATCAAATCAAAAGTCAAATATATATAGTATTAAAAAAAAAAGAAAAACACGCCTGAACAGATTCCCATTAAAATTATGAGGAATTATCCTTCCTATTTTTCAGTATGTCTGATGCATTCAGAATACTGAGAAACAGATGTCTTGTGTTCTTTAAGTCAGCCCAGTTGCATAAAAATATGGTTCTATAAATACTCTATGCAAGTATCTTTTTCTTGTATTTTCTTGTGTTTACTGTTATAATTCGTTGTTAGTATGAAGTTCACAAAGCCTTAGTTAATGTTGAAGGACATATTGCTTTTTAAGAGCAGAATTATTTCAGTGAATGTTTTTAGAAGACCAAAGTATATCACCACAATGAAATGTATTGTGTTCATTTAATTAAACACATGGGCTAACATTGGGTCAACAGAATGCAATGGTCTCATTACACGCCAGTCTCAAAGCACCCACTTGGATATACTGCATACCTTGCTGCAGAATTGTTTTCTGCATTATTTTTCAAATCTGAGAGAAGTTTCACTGATATTGTCAATTATTATATTTATGAATTTTGCCTATTTTATCTGTACTTTCATTCAGCAATATTTTTACAAAGCTGTCTCCCATCTTCTCTGAGGAATGTATAGTAAGAATAGTCACTGTATAATCATTTTGGCTGCTACTTCATGTTTATGGCAAATATAAGCATGCATAACAAACCTGTTACATGTACATTGATATATAATTATACGTGCTATAATAAATGTGTAATGCATTAGATAGATAAGACCATTTCTCCAGTATAGCTTTGGGTTTTTTGACAACTCACAGATGACTTCAAAATGAAGGCTCGTAAAACAAATATTCCATAATTTTAAATTTTTTAAAATAGGTTTCCTCTCTTTTTCTATAAATATATCACGTAGGTCTGATATAGTCATTGGTATAAGTGAGCTAATTGAGGATGTCAAGATTGGAGGCATGCTGGGCTGCAGTAATCATTTACTGGTGGAGCCTGCAATCCTGAGCATATGTGACAGGTAAGGCCTAAAGTCAGGACCCTAAACTTTAGGGAAGGAGAATTCCAGGTCTTCAGGGAGATAGTGGGATTCCCTAGCAGACTGCCCTGAGGTACAAGGGAGTGAAACAGTGCTGGCAGATCTGTAAGGAGATCTCCCATAGAGTGCAAGAGCTGACTCGGTGCACAAGAAATTTGGCAAGAAGACCAAGACACAAGTATGGCTGAGCAGGGACCTCTCCTTGCAGGGAAGAAACAAATACATAGACAGCTGACCTGGGAATGCCATAATGAGGAAGTTCAGTTTTGTAGGGCTGGGCTGTGGAAGGCCAAAGGCAAAGCTGGAATTGAACCTGGCAAGATATGCAAACAATAACAGGAAGGGCATCTACAAGCATGTAAACGAGAAAAGAAAGGCCAAAGAAGGTGAATCCCCTCTGATAACACTGGCAAACTAGTAAGAACAGATAAGTAGAAGGCTGAGGAATCCATCAAAATTTTTAAACTAGTCATCCATGACACCCTTTCTTCCCACACCTCTTAGGCAAATAGATAACAGGATGGTGACTGGGGAAGCAAAGCCCCTCCCACTGTAACTAAAAGTTCAGTTCATGACCACTTGAGAAATCTGAATTTACAAAAGCCTGTGGGAACTGGTGAAATGCATCCCACATGCATCCCAATATGCTGATGTAGTTGCCAAGCCACTCTCTATGATATTTGAAAAGTTATGATAGTCAGGTGACTGGAAAAACTGAGATTTTGTACCCTCTTTAAAAAGGGTATAAATGGAACAGATCCTCCTAGAAGCTGGGCTAAGGCTCATGGAGCACAGGGAGATGATTCAAGACATCCAGCACAGCTTCACCAGGGGAAGTCCTGCCTGACCAACTCAGTGGCCTTCTGTGATCAAGCAACTCCATCAGTGGACAAGGGAAGGATCACAGATGTCATCTGTCTGGACTCTGTAAAACTTTTGACACTGTCCTCTTTTCTCTAAAATGGAGTGAGCTCTATTCAATGCGTGAAGTGTTAGATGGACAAGAAAGTGGTTGTACAGCTCCATCCAGAGGATGGTGGTCAATGGCTCAGAGTTCTGATGGACATCAGTGACAAGTAGTGTCCCTTAGGGGTCTGTATTTATTATCTTTAATAACATAGATGGAAGGACTGATTGTGCTCTTAACAAATTGGCAGCAACACCAGGCTGAGGGGTTTGGTTGACACACCTGAATAACAGGATATCCACAGGGACAAAGCCCACTATCAGCCCAGGCTGGGCATGAACAGACCCAGAGCAGCCCTGCCCAGAGCAGCCCTTGGGGGTGCTGTGGGTGAGANTATCTTTAATAACATAGATGGAAGGACTGATTGTGCTCTTAACAAATTGGCAGCAACACCAGGCTGAGGGGTTTGGTTGACACACCTGAATAACAGGATATCCACAGGGACAAAGCCCACTATCAGCCCAGGCTGGGCATGAACAGACCCAGAGCAGCCCTTGGGAGAAGGGCTTGGGGGTGCTGTGGGTGAGAGGCTGCAATGGCCCAGCCATGGCACTCCCAGCCCAGAGAGCCAAACGTGTCCTGGGCTGCACCCAGAGCCCCGTGGGCAGCAGGGGAGGGAGGGGATTCTGCCCCTCTGCTCTGCTCTGCTGAGACCCACCTGGAGCACTGCATCCAGCTCTGGGCTCCCAGCACAGGAAGGACAGGGACCTGCTGGACCCAGTCCAGAGGAGGAACACAAAGATGAACAGAGGGATGGAGTACCTTTCCTATGAGGAAAGGCTGAGAGAATTGGAATTGTTCAGCCTGAAAAAAAGGGTTAGGGGTGACCTAATTGTGTCCTTCCAGTACCTGAAGGAACACACAAGAAATATAAATGGAGAGGGAGTTTATACAAGAGCATTTTCTGTGAGAGTGGTGAGGCACTGGCACAGGTTGCCAAGAGAAGCTTCCCATCCTTGGAAGTGTTCAAGACCAGGCTGGATAGTGCTCTGAGCAACCTGGTCTAGTGGAAGACCACAGGAGGAGGGTTGGAATAAGATTATCTTCAAGGTCCCTTCCAATCCAAGCCGTTCTATAATTCTATGATACATATCAGTGTTTCTGTCCCTAAGGCCCTTCTTCATCAAATTGCTGGCTAAAAAATTTGAAAAAAATTGCCATCATAATTTCCTAATGCTCAGTGAGAGCCCCAGAGAAAAACTGTAGGTATGTCACACAAAACTCATTCTATCTAGATCCACATTAATGTATCTTAACATGAATAGCTGTGTATAGACTGAAGTGGTTGCCTCTGTATTATTAAAATCAGAAGTTCACATGTATTTGTTCAAAGTGAAGTGTTTGGAGGAATTTGAAGGGATATCCAAGGATATGTATTCCAGGACAGCTGGATGCAGGAGCACATGCACAAGTCCCTTTATCTCTTTATTTAAGAGCACCTTGCTGCCTTAACCCTTTTAAGTGAGCAAGATATAGAAAACAAAGATAGAAATTGGTATATGTGATGTTTAAAAAAATAAGCTTAAATTTGATTCAATTATGTTAAAAGAACTATTTTCAGTGTATTCATTTTTCATTTTACTTAGTCTAGCATCTAGTAGCCACAACTGGGGGAAAAAGGACACTGTTTTGTGCATAATTAACAAGAATTTTATTTACAGCCCTATAAAAGTTCTTTTTTTTTTCCATCTGGCCTGTCAGTAAGACTAATTGTTGTTCCAACAACCAGGATGCTTACATATTATGAAGATTAGGAAATATTTTTGCAGTAATAATGAGATTAAATGTAGTTTTCTTTTCAGGAAAAGAAATCACTCTAGTTCTTGTTGGGTAAGTATCCTCAAGTTTATCTCAGTCTGAGTGTTTGTCTGTAGGCAGCTAGTGTTCAAAACCTCTAGAGACTGAAAGATAAGTCTTTCCCTCACACTCCCAGTCCTCAATTACAATTAAATATTATTCCTTATATTCCTTATAGCATTCATTGAGCTAATCCTCAACAGCTTTCTGTAGAAGACAACTGGTGATTGACGTGTAACCTACTGCAGGTTCAATTCAACCTCTTTCATCTCTAGGTTTCAAATTATCACCTAAAATAAATGTCAGACATCTTTTGAAAAATACTGTGAACATTTAAGGGCAAAGAAATATTTGATTTTTCTCTTCTTGAAAATGAAACGCTACTTAAAAGACAAAAAGACTCCACAACTCCAGATGTCTTGATAATTTGAAACTGCTATGATTATGCTACAACATGTTCTACATTTCAAGTTTCTGACAGTAACTGCCATTCTCAGCAACTCCATTTCAGATCCTCCTTCCTATAACCTGGATGTTAGATCAGAACACACACAATACACTGAATTTGTTGAAAATCAGTTTTAAAGATAATTTTCCGAGCCAAAAATCCAGGCAGAAATTCTTTGGCTGTGACTAAATCTAATTTAGTATGACTTATTTGAAAACAGTTTCTAGCAAGCGCAGCTCCATGCTGATGCCTGTGTCAGCAAGCATCTCCTACTTCTCATCCTCAGACCGGATCTGGAAGTCCCAGCTGAAAGGGGAAATTTCCAATCCCTTTTGACTCTCTATGCAAACTCATTTACAGGACTCCCCCATTGTATGGAGCAAAATTACCCCCTTCTTTGAACAAAAAATAACACTAGCTGCCTTAAATGCAAATGTAGTTTTTAACTGCAGATATTCAAATTTTAGCACTTACAAAATATAACATCATTTTTTTATTTACTGCCACATTAAAAAAAAAATTATGATTGCAGGATAATAGGCAAAGGTTCTGAATTATAATGCTTTCAGCATTCATTAGATTATGAATAAACATTGTCTTCAGTGTCACAGAATCTCAACTCTCTTTTACACACACCACCAAAGCTGGACAAGACAGGAGTAGACAGGAGCAGACTGTCCAACTTCATACCACAAATTATGATGACTGAATGATCTTTGCTTGTTGCCCAACCCCCTATAGGCTATTACAGCTATACATTTGAACAATGTGCAGTTAAATTTACTAAACTTGCATCCTGTACTTAAGAACTTGCTATAACTTACTGTCTATTTCCCACCAGTGCCATCTTTTACTGAGGAGAGGAAATCCCACATGTTTAGACATATTTCAGCAGCCCCTGACCCATTGTCACAGATCTTCAAAATTACCATGCAGTTGTCTACTCCTGGTTTGCACCAGAAATACAGATGTCAGGACAGGGTTGCCACAATTACCCAGGGAAATTCATCCCTTTTTGAGAAAAGATTTGGGGCTTGACAAACCAATATGGAGGAGGGGTCTCTTAGATCGCCAAAAGAAGTCCATAGGTTTATATTGGGGACCTTCAATGGAAAACTTTCCACATTAATTCAAAAGTTCTTTTCATCTTCAAATTCATGACTTCAAATCACATTAGCCTAGCAAGTGGAGATCTGGAACTGCTGTCTGTTTTTAGAAGTTAACTTGCTTAACATATTTAACTCAAAGATCTAAAATTGTGTTTCTTTTCTAAGGTTATCCATATCCTTTCTTCACAATTGTGTTTGTTCCATGCAAAGGCTTCATAATACCTCCCAAAACTGTTTCCCATTGCTCTGAAAGTGTGGGATTGACTCACACACACACACCACACACACATACCTATAGCTGCTTTTCATTATGGTTACTTTGGGAGAGCTTCTTTACAGCTTGGAAATTTTCAATGTGTTAGAAGAGTATTGATGGTGTCTAGTACATGCTTTGGAGTATATGAGACAGAGCATATAGGGCTTGCAGCTATAGCATTAAAAAAAAGGTGTAAAGCTACAAACTTAAAGAATATGTGTGAGTCACAGACAATTTAAAACACACCCTACTAAGTACACCCTGTATGCTTGTCACATCAGTTGGTCTTACTTCTTATCCGCTATTCCAAGAAAAATTACTGACATATTTAAACAAAAGTCATGAAAGAGCAGAGACAAAGCAGCAGAGTAGATATGCTGCCTGCACATGGTCTCCTGCTTGGACAGATCTGAACTTTTTGCAGTGTCAGGCAATCTTAGATTTGTGACCAAAGTGTATTCTCCTAACGAATCAGAGTTTGAAAACAGCCTTCAACTAAGAAATAAACAGCAGCTATAAGCAATGCAGTTTCTTGACAATATATCCCTCCCTAGGACAGCTCACAATAATGTTTTTCTATTAGTTTTCCACTATTCAGGATTTTATGCAGACTAAGCAATTTGAAAAGGCCTGCCAATGACTGGTTCCAAATAAATGAAATACATACATCTGCTTTAAGTCACAGGCTCAGTTGCCTGCCTTTCAAGCATTTTATTCCCACCTTCAATATTCTAAGTTTTTGTCTTCCTGTTTCCAAACTGGTAAAGTGGGTACATAAAATAATTGAATTTTCATCATATTTGCACACACAAATATTCCTTTTTGGAAATATTTGAGTAAATTCCTCTTTTGTACTCATACATGACACTGCATTGAATGCATAATTTAGTACTTATTTTCAGAACAAATAGCCTGGAAAAATTGCATGCACAATTGATAGTAATTTGAGTGTGCAACCTGAGGTTGGAGCTTATTAACATATTCATTCTTCCTAAGATCTGTGTGCAAATTCCAACCATGCTGTCTCTTAACAAAAATTGTGCCAAGCAGCAGAAACAGCATGAACATTACATCAGTGCATGGTACAAGTGAGAATGAAAGACAATGAAGGAAGATATAGTGAAGAGCAGATAATTATTTAAATTCACTATAAAACAAAGCCAAAAGCTTTTAAAAATATTTTATGAAAAACAGATTTTATTAAATGATAAAAAGAAATTATTTCATAGTTCTGCAAAACTTCTAATGGATCTGTCTGAAGTTTTCACAGCAGAAAAAACCTAGCCACAGTAGAAAAAAAACTTAATTTATAAAATTCACTCCTGTAGTTTTATTTATTTATTTAAGTAAATGAAGTTGTTGACTGAAGAACCACAGTACCTTTAAACTGTCTATCTCTAACAAAAATCTACATTCCCATGCCCACAGCTCATGGTGCAAATTTGGGCACCCTTTAATATTAAATTTTATGATATTTATCCAAATACTCAATAGTTCTGCATTCTGACTGTTGGTGAAATAAGAGCTAAATCATCATCCAGAAAGAAAAATCATAATTGTTTTTTCTCTCTACAAGGAATCAGGACTGCAGGAATACAATAATGGACATCCTTATATAACATTGGCATACATGCACAGAATGAGAAAAGAGATCTGTCATACTGAAGAGAATCCCTTAGACAGCCACTTGTCTTGTGTGAGGACAATGGCATCATACAATTTTCTTAATTACTATCTATGAAATAAAGAGAGCATGGCAACAGAATATACATATGCAAAAAAAAGAATATAGTAACATTTACAAAATGTTCTCTATATGCGGACACAAGTACATAGACAAAAACATAAAATCTTATACAAATAACTGACAAATCAAAGAAACTGCTAAAAGTATAAATTCACATGAATCAAGGTTATGTATTTAATAGTACAGTTTTTCAGAGTATGTCTTTCAGCATTGATGCATTACATAAGAGGATTTGACAAGGTTACAATTTGTGTTACTAATGGAAATTCTTTTCAAGAATTAACCTTTAGGCTAAAAAGAATGACAGATATTCAAATATTCTCAAATGAGTATTTGAATTGAAAATTTCTATTCATTTTTGCTCCCCAACATAACTTCCATCCTGCATCGCAGTGTGTCATACACACAATTGAATTCTTAACAGCTGCCATTCAAGGGAGATGCAGAAGACCATTTGAAAGTAATATTTTGCTCTGTGTGACATCTCATTTTTTTCTTCTCAGAAATCATAATTTTTTTACACATCTAGTAGTCTTCCTAACAGGAAACCAGCTCTGCCTGTCATTTTGATTGGGGAGGAACCTTGTTTTCCAGGTCACTGGCTTGAATTCTGGAAACAAGATATTCATGAGGGACCTGCGTGGGGAATTTACATCTCAGTGCAGAGTTTTCCTCTCCATTTGTCAACATACGAGGTCAGTGAGCTGCTCTCTTGTCAGGGGGAAGATAATGGCTGCTGCATTGCCTCCCACTTATTACACACTCAGTGCATCTGACCTTCATGTGAGACCCCCAAAAGCATTCTGATTTTTGGCTTTCCTCATAACCTAACTCAAGCCCCTTTTCCCACGAACCTGCAATCTGTGACTTTCGGTAACCCTCTTCTGTCTTCAATCATATTCTAACACACGAGTCCTATTGCTGCACATTCCTTTATTTCACAAAACTATAGGATGCTTACATTTAGAATTATTTCGGTGAAGAGACAGAGTGTTACTATGGTAAAAACAGTATTATGCTCTTATTATTTGCTAACACTAACAACTTTCTTTTAGCATTATTATATTATATCATTACATTATTATCATTACATTACCTCCATCTATTTTTCTCAACTCTTTAGAGTTTAAAAAAGGATAATAGTACATGCTTTTATTCTGAGCTCCTGAATTTAGAAAAAAAAAAACCTAAACCACCAAAGCAACCTATGTACTGGTTTATATAAATCTGTCACCCTCATACATACTGTTATGCTATCATGTATTAAGTTCTTCTTATGTTAAACATATGGCAAAATCATTAAAGTGTGAATACTGAACTTTGATTTTACTAAGGCCAGATTTAAATGTATCGAAGTAAAAAAATGTAAGACTGACCGTAAGACTGACCACAAGACTGCCATTTTATATTGCTTTGCTTTGGTGGTCCTTAATTCATGGATATTTTCGGCATATTATATGAGTTGCCATGTTACCTGCCCAATGACAATGACCAATGTCATGAAAATGTCATCTTATGGTGCTACAAATGTACATTTAAGATTCAAGTATCTCTATCAGATGAAAGAGGCATAAGGAGAAGCTGGCTTGTGCACATATGTAAACGAACTAGTGAGGAGGTGGTTCTGGAGTAAAAGTAAACAAGCCTTCCTGAACTGAGACTTGAGGGATTTTATTAAAAACAAACTAAATTTTTTGTTTTCAAAATTTTATTTAAAAATTCAGACTTGATTGTGTCATTGTTCTAGTCAATATTGTTTCCCACTACATATGACATTTGTGCCATTCAATGAAAAGTGTTATGGTTAAGCAATTCATTTCATGCCAGTGCTCTGCTCCAGCACTCCATCAAAAGCTCCACACATTCTTAGCATGAATGACTCTCCAATTAGTCTGTCTTCAGAGTAAATAGTTCCATATACTGGAGGAAAAAGATTTTAAATTGTGTATAAGCAGCAACTGAGGAAATTAAGGTGAATAGTTAAGTGTGGGGACAGTTGACTTACGCAGTCAATTTTTCCACTTATTTTTGGTTTTGTATTGAAAACATTCAGAGACCTAAGCATCAAATTTAAATCAATTAATTGCATAAATAACTACTGTCATTCCTGCTATTAAGATTTTATAATTCTTCTATTAATTTTAAGAGCTCAATCTGTTCTTCACAGCTACCTATTGGGAAATTGCCTTTTAGTAACTGTCACACTAAATGTTATCTAAGCCAGAAAACTGAGCCAGAAAGGTCACTGCTCTGTGATGTTGTTAGGATGCTTCAATAAGAGTCTCTGTAACAAAACCTTTGCAGAAAACAACAAAAACCCGTTATATCCTAAAAAGCAAGAACAGACACATAGTTCAGATTCAAAATCCTACAACCTGCTTTCCAATCTGATTTGTCTCATCTAGTCTGGGACAAGAGCTAAGTACAAAGATTCAGTATAGCACTGTCTCCAGGAAAATTTTGGAAAGGTGGAACGGAAAAATATAGTATACAATCCCAATTCTGATTCATGGTTGAGTTGAAAAATCTAAACCCAGATCACTGTGGACGAAAAACCCCTAGTCACAGTAAAATTGGTTTATATTTCTTAGATTTACTATCAGTTGTTCAATTTATAGAAATGTTTTTCAATTTGAATGCTTTTTAAACTTAGTGACAGGAGTCTAAATGGTGTTTACATTTTCAAAGAATACATGAGTATCCAATACAAGAGACAAATTTCACTGAAAAGAAATAGGTTTATCATGAAAAAAAATTACCAAACACTATATTAACATTTCAACAAGAAATAGAGTGTAACTTGTAAGTCAGTATAAAAACAAGGTGGCTGTTTTGCATTTGAGAATATCAGTTCACTGCTTTATTTTCTTGCAATTATTTGAAAATAATCTGGATAACTTTACAATCAAGGTATTTCCTCTTGGCTCCCTGGTATACACCAGGCTGCCTGAGGAGATGATAGACATCCTAAGGTGTCCACAGCATAATCAGTCTGAAGAGCCTCCAGTATTAAAATTCTAACTAATGATAATCAAAAAGAAACAAAAACAATAACAAGGTTGTGTAAAAAAGCCAGCAGATAAAAGGGCTACATCTGATTTAATGGAACAGGTAGATGATTCGTCTATCTGCTGCTAATATGTATCACCAAGGTATGTGACTTTTACATGAGACAAAGAGATTTCCCAGCTGTTCCTAGTGCAGAATTGACTGAACTGTACACAGAGAAGACTCTTGTTATTATTCAGTAAAAACTGTTTATACAGATGTAGAAGTAATCACACAGGACAGCATTTTGTTCATCCCTAAGATGGTTAGATGCTTGATATGTACCTTACAGTAGTCAGGAGACATGAAACATGCACATACTGCAGTGGACATGCAGGACCACAGGCCAGAGAGGTTTTAAGAACTGGTCAAAAAAGAGTCTTGGGAATATGATCCAGTTGAAGACTCTTCAACTGGATGGTGGATGACACTCCTCACCATCTTGTACACAACCAGCCATCCTTTCTCTCTTAGAGATTTCATTCCCCTCGCAAACATTTCCCTATGCCAACATAAGAATATTTTTAAGCACTGTCTGGATCTCTGTGCAACAGCAGATTTGACCAAATACTGATAATACTCCTTTCAAAGGGATTTTTTTAAATATAGATCTATAATAATCTAGGATCGGATGGACAACAAGACAGAAAGCTGTAGCAGATTTCTGGAGATATAAATTGCAAGTCCTGCATTTGAATAAAATATCGCCCTGATGGAAAGGAAAAAGCAGTTAGACAAGAGATGTCCTTTTTTTATCTCACAGTTTTATTTTCAACCCCTTTCTTTAACACAGACCTGCAAACTTCAGACCTACCTTGGAGAGTATCACTGTTACAGTAAAACTTTTCTGAAAGTGCTTTTCACATCAGAGAAGGGTTCAAACTGTTCTCGAAATTTTTTTAAAATTTCAAATTGAAATTAGATTCTCCTCTTAGAAGTGATAAGAGAATAACTATTCCCCCAAGGTCTGGATGACCATACTATGCCCAATGAACTTCAGAAGGTATCTCAAGTCTGTATAATTGGAGAAAGCATAGAATATATATACTTTGTTTCCTATTGTTTTTCTCAGTCTTTTGGGATCTTAAAAAGCACTGAAGCCACATACAGATCTGTTATGCTCCAGACACAAATGCACATCCCTTATAAAAGCCTCCTCTGTGCCATAACTTAGGGCATTAACAGTGGTTCAGACACACATGAGAGCCACAGTCATATTTCCACATTACTTAGGAGGAAGACACCAACGTCATTTTCACTTGGAAAGGAAAAGAGTTCCTGGAAACCAAATTGTGTGAGCTTCTGAAGGTTACCTCTGGTAGGCTTTATTCAATTCTGTTTCTTACTATGTTTCTTCAATACCTGTTTCTTAATTCTTATTATTCTCCAAAGCACAGCTATGTCACCACCATATTTATTCCAAACACCAAGATGAAACTTGTCTCTAAAAAGCACAAGTTCCATTGTCTTTGGCTGTCCTAAAAAAAGGCAAGAATGGTTACCATTATTCATCCCATGGTACACCAAAACTGGACCAAACCACCCCAAACCTAAGATTTCTGTAAAATGAAATGTTTTCCTTCATGCTTTTAGATATTATGAGATCCATAACAACACACTGAATAAGTATTGATGGTAAATACAATGTATGTGAAAAATACAATGCACATGAAAAGTACAATGCTTATTGTTGACTTACTATTTGCAGTAAATCTTCTGTGGCAGCACGCTTGTGCACATAAGAGCTTCAGAACTTGATCTGCCACTACAGAAGTTTGTTCCTATAATGAATTAGTACATTGGAGTATAAAAATCATTTGTCAGTTAGAACACAAAAAGCAGAAACATTAGTCAAAACCACCAAGGAATTAAACAGAGGAAGTCTGCACAATACACATAAGCATACATTATTGATAACTAATAAATTATTCCACTTTGGAGAAAGGAGAATAAATGAACTGAAATAGAATGAGTTAATATTATGCATATGATAATTATTTTTTGAGAAGTTATTTCTATTTCATCATGTGATACGGTAATTATAGAGTGCTGCATTGCAAAACTGATTTTTTTTTCAAGAATCACTTATTTTAAGTGCTTACCATGAAAAAAAATGAACGCTGTTGTAAAAACTAGTTATCTTTTCTTCTTTTCTCTGTCCCAGAAACAAATAAGGAGTAACCTATCTATACTTTTCTCAAGAGGCTTTTATTGCTCTGAAGACAACTTAACATATTAATGGTTTTATATTTATAAGATTATTCTACTGAAGAATCAGCAAGATAAATAGAAGATACAAATATCTGCTCCAGCAAAACCTTAAGTCTCCCATGCATCTTATAGCTTTATGCATTAATGCATTTTTAATACACCTCCTTCCTTTTGTGATTAGACTTGTCAGAACTGGAGCTCCAAGATCACTAACAACTCAGTAGGTCCACGACAGTTTTCCAGAACAAGTCCTCCATGTGTGTAAAAGGAAAACCCATTAGCTAAAGAAAAGCCATTACATTATTGTGATGCATACCCTCTTTTTTTATATTTTATCATCCTATAGAGCACTGCAGTCTATACTAAAGAACTACTTATGTATATCTGTCATCTGCTTTTCATCTTCCTAAGCATGCTGAACTAAGTGAGCAATAGCAGTGAGGGTGCCTGCTGTTTTAACATTCACCCACCTTTATGCCTTTCTGTTGTTCAGGTAACACAACAAATAGGGATTTACTATCCAGAGCTCCTATTTCTGGGTGACAATCACTGGTTGTCTGTCCAAACTGGCAACTTGTAGCTATGACAAATGACCTTCAAGAACATTTTCCCTTTTCCCAGTATTACCCATTTGGATATTATTTAACGGGACAATAGGGTATCTTCATAGTCTTTCAGCACATAGCTTGTTGCCCTTAAAATTAAAATATGGCATTGCCACATCAATGAACTTCTATAACTGCATGGTAAAAGCAATAGTGCTCACATTACCTTAATTCTCCTTGCAATTAAGGAATTGCATCTTCAAAAAATATGACAATAACAGCTCATGCAATTTTTTCCTAAAAGAAAAATTGGTGTTGCAGCACCAATCATTTTTAGAAGGCAAACCTTTAAGGATTTGATTTAAAAAAAAAAAAATCATATTTGTGATCATTGTCAAAAAAAAAATCACTGTCACATTGGTATTAATCCCTAGAGCAGAGAGAAACATTTGTTGTTTTAAGACTAATTGTACACTTCTCAGACATTTAGATGGAATTCAGACTCACAGAAATTTTTTTATACTATTTGCATCTCTTGTTTTGCTACTAGGAGGTGTATAAAAATCAGAATAATTTTTTATTATTTTATGAAGAGTGTAACTCATATTTCTGCTGCATTGGGCTGGAAGAGAGGTACTTGAGGAGGGAAAAAGCAGATTAAAATCTTCACAGAATGGTAAGGTTGAATTTCAAAAAACTAAAGGATGTCCACCATTCCAATGAGAGTCAATAAAAAAATCAGAAAAGAAAATTCATTAACCGGTCACCTAATTGTGAAAAAAACCCCAAGCTCTAGATGCTTACAGAGCACCAATACTGTGCTATCTAGCCTGAAGAAGGGATCTGAAACATTCCCATTTTTCTCAAAACTAAATTTACCAAAAATCAGAAGAAAAAGTCTCTCAGATGATAATGAGTTATTTTGCTTCAGCTTCTCAAACCACAATCCGAATAATTCCACTTATTTTTATGAGTTTAGGTGAGATATTATAGTTTCACAATTCCTTTGCTGTAGTAAAAATGCAGAGTTTCTCTGTATCTTTAAGGTAATGGGCTAACTGAAACAGCACAAACTGCAGAGGTGAAAATAGATATGGTGAAATTATGGAAATGTGTTTAATGTTAATATGGGAGAGAGAAGAGATTGTAGTTAGTTGCCAAAGAAGAAAGCTAAGAAATTACTTCTTAAATATACCTATATCTCTTTTAGTCTCCTTTGGCATTTTCTTTTGTGTACCACAGATATTCTTTGTAGAGTAGGTTCTCATGTAAATAAAAAGCAAATAAAAGAGAAAAAATTTGCAGATACAAATCAATCATATCGTCAAAGTTTACAGGAATATACCATACAGTACGTCTAGCAAAGAGGCAATTAAATCTATCCTAGCAGCCCTTGTAATGGAATCACAGAATATTCTGAGTTGAAAGGGACCCACAAGGCTCACAGAGTCCAACCCCTGGCCCTGTACCATCCCCAAGAGTCACACCTGAGAGCATTGTCAAACACCACTTGAGCTCTGTCAGGCTGGTGCTGTGACCACTGCCCTGGGCAGCCTGTTCCAGTGCCCAGCCACCCTCTGGGGGAAGAACCTTATCCAGCCTAAACCTCCCCTGACACAACTTCAGGCCATTCCCTTGGATCCTGTCACAGGGCACGCAGAAGAGATCAGGGCCTGCCCTTCCTCTTCTGTTCACAAGGAAGTTGTAACTGCAATGAGGTCTCCCCTCAGTCTCCTCCAGGCTGAACAGACCCAGTGACCTCAGCTGCTCCTCATATGGCTTCCCCTCAAGGCCCTTCACCTTCATTTTTGCCCTGCTTTGGATGCTCTCTAGTACTTTAATGTTTTTTTATATCTTGCATTGCAATTGATCCTACATCCTGTAGTTCTGTATATCACATATCTAGCCAAGTACATAATATCTATGTCTTTTCCTACACAGCAACACTTCATGTTTTCTGAGTCACAAAATATAAAAACCAGACAAATTTCAGTAACAAAATGAAGAGTATAGATTTTTATAAGGTTTCAAACGGAAGGAAAAGTACTTATTCTAAAAAGTGTTCCACAGTCTTGAGAAGTAAAAATGCATTATCATCAAGCAGCTGATATTTCTCTTCAATAAAGTTACATTTAGAAACTCTTATCTATCTGAATTTCAGTCAAGCATTTGCTGCAATTCCATAATAGAAATCATTAGCAAAGCAGAAGTAGAAGGAAAACAGTAGAGAATGCATGTGAACAAGGGAGTTGGTGACAGTTGCACTGAAAGCAGAAATACAGAAGAGGAAATCTCTATAGAAACATGGAAAAATATTTTAATTAGCACAAAATCTTCTTAGGACTTGATGTGACCTAATTTGAAATATTGGGGAAATTCTGGACATTCAGACTAGGAGGGGAAGGAGAAGGAAGAAGAAAAATTAAGGAAAAACAAAAACAAAAACAACAAACAAACAAAAAACAACCAAAAAAAAAGACCAAACAAAAAAACAAAACAAAACAAAAAGTAAAGTAGAGGAGAAGCAAAGGATAATCTTCTAAAAGAAGGGAGAGGTAGAGAGGTCATAAAGTAGTGTAGTTAGTTCAGTCTACCAGAATGAACATTCGGAAAGTCTTTGATTATCACTAAGCTCCAGGAAGAGTAAATTACTAAGACAAAAATTGTAGCACTGAAACATATTTAGGAATAAAATATATAAATAAAATAAAACCTGAAGAAAAATGTATTTCCAGAAAAAGAAAAAAAAATTAAGGCAGGAAATTTAGCAAGATCTTGCACTATTATGAAATCAGAGTGAAGTGATCAAAAGAGATCAGTTCCAGTCTGTGATCCCATTCCACACAGGAGAACAATATCCTGTGAACTGTGGTAACAATAGGGGTAAAGATATTAGATTATTATTTTGACAAGTGTACTGAATGAGATTGAGATAGAATGAGAAATAGTTTCACATTTCTGACATTAAAGAGCAAGAAAGAGATAAAATATGCCAAAGATGCTTGTCAATTTTTGAATTCTTTACTACATGGCTTTTCAATAGTGACAGCATCTAGATGTCTATTGTTACTGTCAACCCATAAGTCTGCATGCATAAGTCAACCCAGTGTCTTCAACTTCAAGCATAAGTGAATATAGTTTGAGTGAACATGAGTATGTTTGGGGGTTTTACTGACAAATAAAGGCGTAATAAATAAGTTTACCAGTGATACTACATTAGAAGGAGCTTTTGACTCCCTCAAAGACAGAGACCCCTCAGAGAGACTTGGACATACCTGAGGGCTATGGAATCCCCAATTGCATGAAGGTTACCATGGGAAAGTGGCAGATGCTGCACCTGGGATGGGGCAACTCCATGTACACAGAGATGTACATAGAGACTGGGGAATGAGAGGCTGGAATGGAACAGTGCCATGGAAAGGGCCCTGGGGCTCTGGTCCATGGCAAGTTGAACATGAGCCAGCAGTGCCCTGGCAGCCAGGAGGGCCAAGAGTGTCCTGGGGGCATCAGGGACAGCATGGCCAGCTGGGCAAGGGAGGGGATTGTCCTGCTCTGCTCTGCTCTGCTCTGCTCTGCTCTGGGGCAGCCTCATCTTGAGTGCTGGGGGCACTTTTGGGTGCCACAATAGAGGACATTAAACTACCAGAGAGAGTCCAAAGGAGGTAAAAAAAGAAGGTGAAGGGCCTTGAGGGGAAACCATATGAGGAGCAGCTGAGGTCACCTGGTCTGTTCAGCCTGGAGGAGTCTGAGGGGAGACCTCATTGCAGTTACAACTCCCTTGTGAGGAGGAGGGGCAGGCACTGATCTCTGCTCTGTGTGACCAGTGACAGAATCCAAGGGAATGACATGAACCTGTGTCAGGGAGGGAGGGAGATGGGTGAATGGGCATGGCCAGGGAAGGGATTTTGCTTGAATATCAGGAAAAGTTTCTTCCCCCAGAGGGTGCTTGGGCACTGGAACAGTCTCCCTGGGGAAGTGGTCACAGCACCAGCCTGACAGAGCTCAAGAAGCATTTGGCTATTGCTGTCAGGCATATGGTGTTGTTCTTGGGGTGTCCTGTGGAGGACCAGGAGTTGGAGTTGATGATCCTTGTGGGTCCCTTCCAACTCAGGATTGATATGATTCTGTGAAATCAGCCAGTCAGCACTTTTACAGGAGGAATAAATGTCTGTGCAACAGAACAAACCCAGAAAATTGATGAATTTGGAAGTAGACATTGTTCCACATTTTCTGACCCAACTTAATCTACTTTACAACTGAAAAATACTGGTTTTCCAATGTGCAAACTATATGTGTACATAAAAATGAGTCCTGAAAGATTTACATTAATGGTAACTGACATAGTTAAATGAGAGTTGTAGATATTTTCTTGCCAACAATAATTAACACCAATTACTGAAAAATTACTAGATCTTTTACCAAAGGACCTGTAGAAATTTTCATTTGTACTGGGACTAAGCTTCTTTGGTAGCTATTTTATCATTTTTATACCATCTTTACTCCTGCTGTGATAATTTAGAAATTGTTAGAGCTTTGTGATTTACAGCAGCCTTTTTTTCTATCATCTTTTAGTTTCAAACAAAACTTCATACATTTTTTTTCTTGATATAGAATAATTATAAAAATAGTGATTTTGGAGAAATGAAATTATAAAATGAGATTATTTACACAACTTACTTTATTTTAGTTAACTGTAATAGTGATTAGTCTATATTAAGACTAAAATAGCTCTGACATTTCATCTTAAGAGAAAAAAAATGTACAAAAGAAAGAAGAAACCTACTTTGAATCACAAAATTCTGCCACTTCTCAAATTATCACAGCAGGCTAAAGATGCTCTTCCCCAAAGCTAGCAGGATACCCTTAGTCAATTTTCTACAGGGAGAGAAAAAAGCAGCATGTGCTCACACACACACATATTCTTAAAAGTGTAAGTTTGTGATGGTGAGAGACTTCATAACACATTACTAGTCTCATGAGCCATTGAGTCCTGGGGATTGATAAATGGACTCTGAAGCCCTCCACTACTAAATTCATGTTAGGAGAAGCTTTTGTTTCTCAGGACAAGACATCTTACCATCCAATGACTGTGTGATCAACTGTGTGAAATGCATTGGTGGCCCCAGTTCAGATCCTAGTGGACAAGTAATTACTGCTGCTGTTGACCTGCAGGCTCTTTTTCACTCCGTTACACAGGTACAAACAAATAACTCCAAGTGAACTGAACTAGTGTAAATGCAATTAGATTCTGGCTCTTTAGTGGCCTGTTGCAAGCCTGTGTGCCAAGCTTCATGCAGTTGTGTCAACCTAACCATCTCCCACATTAAGCATTGTCCAACATAACCAAGGACGTCCAGAGTGTTATGCAGAATTTACATGGATTGCAATCTCACTATAGAGATACTGGACCATTTAGGAAAAGTCTTCAGTCTACAATATGTTATGAGTGATGGTGATTAGCATTAACTGTTAAGTGCAGGCTGTTAAGAAGAATATAATACATTCTAAATTGTATTGATAGTTCTGAATTCAGAATATTGTAACAGGCTCTGAACTTTCACTGAGTAGAAATCAAAATCTTAATTCAGGTCTAAGATACTGTGTATGAGGTTAAAAATACATTTAAAATAACAGAGAAAAACTGACATGGGATCCATTTTTGTCATATTTTTTGTGACTTGAGTATGCTTGAATTTTATCGCTAGAATATGCATGAAAAAATGCTCACCCATATAAATATAGTTTGAAATACTGCCCTCCTGAGTAGACATGGATTTATGTAGCTTTTGAAATTATAACTTCAAAATTTTCAGAATTAAATTTTTACCTCTCAAACCATTACATGTAATTAGGAAAAGCTAGTTAATTTATTTAATTGGGGCCAATCCAATGAATTACAAATGATACAACGTAAAGCAAAAAATATAAATCAAGCAAGCTTCTCTTATCTTCCTAATTCCAGAGACCATTAGTGTAAACAAAAACAGGGTATTCATAAGTAATCTGAATAGGAAGCTCCTGGCAGAAGGAATTTTTTAGTTAATGTGTTCAGATTTGTCAAAAACAAATGAACAGTTTTCAGGGGAAGGCTGGAGATAAGAAACCAGTCCTGAGACAGCAGTTGGGAACCTGAATTCAAATATTTTCTTTCTTTGATGAAAAGCACATACCTGAAACTATGCTCCCCATGCAAGATGAAAACAAATATCAGTTTCTTCATTTATGAAACTCAGTTTCCTCCTTTTGGTACTACTCTCCAGAAAACAGGTGAAAGAACAGGGAATCAGAACCTTAGTCTCCCAAGGACAGATAAGAACATGAATGGGCACTGGTGTAATTCCCGCATTCATGCTTATTTTCTACTATTTTTCTGCTATTTCTATTTGTAGTTTAAAAAACTATCAATTCCAACATTTTGTAAGGTTTTTGACTTGCCCATCCTGTGGGATGGAAACACTTTTCATCACACAACATGTTCATGGGATGAGAAAGCATGCTCTCCCTGCCTGCCACAAAAGGTACACAGAGATTTGGCCACAGGTAGCACAAGCTGCTGCACCAAAGCATGCATGGAGGTGAATGTGCTAAAAAGCAGTGAGTGCCTTCAGTGTCTTTGTTAATAGAGGTTTAAATCTCCAGCTTGACATTATTTGAATGTAGTTCTCTGTGGTTTAATTACTACCATTATTATTATGGATACAGTAGTAATTATCTCTTCTTAATGTCTCATCATGTTTTGATCAATTCACATAAAAGTTTACTGTAAATATATGGTTAGGTAACATTAAAGAAAACATGTAATTATGGAATATATTATCAAATACCTTCTAAACAGTTGTATATTTTCCAGTAAATAAATGATTTTTTAAAAATAATTAATTATTTTTAATAGGCACTATTGAAGCAATGAATCTATAAAGCTTTATTTGTTGACCTCAAATTACTTTACTCCAGTTATATTGATAACATCTAGGTTTCTCAAAAACCTGCTGGCACAAAATCTTTTCAGCTTTATTAATGATTCAGATGGCAGTTTCTGAAGAGACAAGTTCCCACAGAGAAGGAGCACTTGATTAATGACCTGGAAACACTTTTCCTTTTCAGCTGATTAAATAAAATTGACTGGATTTTTACATTTTTATAATAAAATGACCCGCAGGGCTGAGATGACACAGTGAAAGCAGCATGTTCACTCTTCAACAGATTTTTATTTTGTCACTTGTAAAAATGAAAGGGCTAACCACCCAAGCAGAAAAATGCACTTTATCACTGTCCACTGCCGACATGCTGACAATTGCTGCATACAAATACAAAAACACGGGGGAAACTAGGCTGTGTTTACACTCAGCCTGATTTTGTCTAATGATGACAAAAGGTCTATGACTTCTCGGGGTTGGAGTGATACTCTTTAATTATTATGCAAAATAGATTTATAACAACACTACTGGCAATCATAAAAGGCTTTATAATATGGTCACTTAGAAGTGATATCAAATATCTTTCCAGAAATTTACATATAACAAGATCCTTAGTTTTCTGAAGCAAGCTATTTTTAAACAACAAAATGAAAATCTAATGTAGTTGCCAGCTAAAATAATTGGAGAGATTGCACTAGCCATCACAGAAGCCAACTGAAATATAATTTGCAACAATTAAAAATAATGGATTAAACACCTTGTCTCTAAGCACACACTTACACTCACTAGGGCATATAAGGCTGCTATATGCCAAGCCATAGCAGTAGCTGCTGTGCCTAGTCTGGCTGAGTACCCATCAGCTTAAGACTTCCATTCATCTCTTCTGGGCTTTTTGTTTTGTTGTTTCTTTCTTTGACCCTGCCCTTTTCATACAAGCACCCAGACTGATAAAACAATCAATAATTTCAGTCTCAGTAAGTAATCAAAAGTGTTTTGTGCTCTCTTAAAAGCTGTTTGTTTGTCTTCCTAGTATTAAACTGTGTCAATATCAGTAATCCCTTGTGGGTTTAGTGGGCTGATATAAAAGATCTATATCTCATAAGAAATCTTATGTTAAATCTATCCCCTTGAAAACAGAGCTACCTTATCCTGACTACTGGGAACAGCCCATGGTTGACCCTAATAGTGTAATCAAGCCCAAGTATTGGCTGAGAGTTTTAAATGGACTGAGGCAAATGCAGAGCAATAAAATGTGGCAATTATTAAACACTGTCAGGTATCATATCCCTGAGCCTTGACACAGCAGTAGGCCTGGAGAAACATCTAAGGAAATGAAAAAAATATATGGTGTTTCTAGATTTACCCAGGACTGCCTGGGTTATTGTACCCATGCAGATTGTGTGTACCTTCTTTCTCAAATTTCATATTAAGTGTAAAAATTTGCCTTTTAAAAAATGAATTTTTCCTAAAGAGGATGCATTGTATCACTCATCAATCATCTGTTCAATATCTGAATATCAGAGACTTACAGTCTTTGAACCTGCAAAGGGGGGAGATACACAGTTTTAAGAGTATGAACTTTCATTTCCAAGTTGGACCTCTTCTATAAGGTCTTACAATTCACTGGTTAACTGCAGCACATAAACATGTGTGGTTTTAAAAATACTGATGTTTCTTTGCTTCCCACATGGGTGCTGTTGTAAGCTTAGACAAGGCAATTGGTAGAACCAGTGCACGCATAGTGATATGAAGATATCACATAGTGATAGTGATGTGAAGAGAAGCATAACTAAAATTATTTTTGACATCTATTCATTAAGACCCAGGACTTCTAACATATGTGTCACTTTTGCACAGGGACTATTTGCATATTTAAGACAATAATTCTAGTATTTTGTAAAATTGTGGTTTTTACTATTTTGATTTTTAAACAGATAAAAGAATATCCACTCTGGCAATATCTTGTCCTAGTATGCTTCAACTAGTTTGTTTCAACTAGAAAGTTAAGGGAGTCTAATGAAAGATAATGCAGATACAGATATAGGTATAGATGTGTAAGATTAATGGTACTCTGACTGGCATTTATAAGCAAAGTTTACCCAGTTTGAAATACAAAGATTGGGCAAACCAGTTCTTGAAAGGTCACAAAGATCATACTGTCTCTAAAAAAAATCTCTATCAAAATAAAATTACAAATAATGCAAATAAAAAGAAGCTGAAATGTTGGTTCTCTTAAGCCTGCAGAGATGGGCATTCCACATATTTAAACTTAGTCAGAATGACAGAATTTTCATCTGCTAAATCCCTTCCCATCCATCCACACTGGCAATCATACTCATGAATAAAAAGGAAGCAAAACCAGTGGGGACATTAAAAACCATAAACATTCTTCGAATAGCTTATTTTTAATTATAAATTAAAACAATCATGGTAATACTGTGCAAAATAGTGCTCAAATATACTCAGCTTCCCACAATATTATTCCCCACTATTCAGGGTATGGGGAACCCTAAACAGGATAAACCAGACAAAATGTCAGGTTGGATGTGAAATGACAGATTCTGGGAACCATCTGTCATGCCAGGTACTGCTGCTGTATCAACTCATGTATTTCTACTCTTGGCCTTTGGTCTTGATAAACCAAAGGAAAGTCACTGAGGCTGGAGGAGAAAAATGAGCTTTAACTGAAGCCTCTGATGAACACAGAGGAAGAAATATTTCTTTGGAAGTACAGACTTGCAGAAATAAGGGATACTAGTCATGTGTTGTTTCTGTTTCCATACAAATCATGTCCTACAAATGTAATATACTGGGAATTGTACCTCGCCTGCAGCTGCATGGCAAGAGATCCCAACCACTGAAACTCAGTCTTTCAAGATCAAAATGTAGGGGCTGATATTTGCAAGTACAAACTGTGATCCTTTATTTCCCTTGATTTTTAATTTAATAAAATGGGGGAGAACAAGGCATTGCACTTGGCATGAATAATCACTTTCACAAGAGCAGACTGTGAAATAACTGGCTGGATGTCAGATCTGCAGAAAAGGATGGTTAATGTGAGTCAACATTTTCATGGCATTGCTCTAAGGGACAAACAGGATCTTTCTGTGATAAACAGGATTTATGTGACCTTCAGGGTCCCTTTCAACTCAAGCCGTTCAATGTGGCCATTAACAAAAGGATTAATTTTGGGATTCAGCTTTGCCATGTCAAAAGAAACATGCTCAAATGGAAAAAATCTAGAGAACGGCAGCGTGAATGCTCATAGAGCTGGTAAAGCGGTCTTGGAAGGGAAGAGCTGAGAGAATAAGACTGTTTAGTCTAGGGAAGGAAAACACAGTGACATAATGCTTTTTGCATTTTTAAATATATTCCATAGTTGTTTCAAATAAGAATAATTAATTCCTTAGGTTTGGGCAGACAAGGTAGAAGGAGAAAAAAATAGGCTGATTACTAGGAAATGCTTTCTAACCATGAAATTAGCAAAGCAAATGGATTACCTGTCTGGGAAGATGCTGACATATCCTCTATGAGAGAAGACTCTTTTCTTTAAGGAAAAATTAAACATATGTCTAATTTTAGTATTAGACTAAGATAATGAATACTCTTCCAATGTTAAATCAAAGAGGACACTCCTGTCCACCTGATTTTTGGAATAAAATCTTTGGTAGTTGGGTAAAACATTTTCTTGCCTAAGGAGTGTTAGATTTTGCAATGTTTTCAAAATTGTTAAGATTAACAGTACACGACCAGTATTTTTAAAACAATGAAACCCCATTTTAAGCTTATCTATATTTCTCCTTCTTAGTCCAAAAGGCTTTTTTAATGACAAAAAGTTTTTAATTAATAAAATCACATATTCACAAAATAACAGAATAAAAAAATGTGTGTGGCTGGAAAGGACCGCTGTGGGACTGTGGGTCATCTGGTCCAAACTCCCTGCTCACACAGGGTTATCCCAGAGCACACAGCACAGGATTGTGTCCAAATGGTTCTGGAATATCTCCAGTGAGGGAGATTCCCCAACCACTCTGGCAATCTGTTCCAGTGCCCAGTCACTTACACAATAAAGAAGTTCTTCTTCATATTCAGATGAAATGTCCTGTGCACCACTTACTGCCTGTTGCCTCAGCACCTCTAAGCAGAGCCTGGTCCCTCCTCTGCAGAAACTGACAGAATTGATGAGGTCCCCTCTCAGTCACCTCTTCTCGAAGCTGAAAAGGACCAACTCTTTCAGCCTTTCCATGTAACAGAGATGCTCCAGTTCCTTAATATTATCTGTTGCACTGAGCCCAGGACTGGGCACAGCAGTCCAGATGTGGCCTCACCAGGGCTGAATAGAGGGGGAGGATCAGCTTCCAGAACTTGCTGACAATGATCTCTAATAGCCCCTGGGATACCATTGCCCTTCTTGGCCAAAAGGCCACACTGCTGGCTCATGGGGAATTTGTTGTCCAAGGACTCCCAGGTCCTTCTCTGAAGAGCTGCTTTGTATCAGGTTGCTCCCATTCTGTACAGATGCATGTAAGATTTTGAGAAAATCAGAAAATAAAAACAATAAGAATCTTAATTGGTTTTATTCTATGTTTTTCATCTATGAAGTTTTCCTTCTTAATTGTTTTTATTCTATGTTTTTCATCTGTGAAGTTTTCCTTCTAGTTTTTGTGCTCACCCTTAGTCTTAAAAACATCCAACAGAAATTTTCTCTTTTTGAGGCATTCTAACATTGCACAGGCCTATATTAATCCAGAGTTAATCTTTGGAAACCACAGAAAACTTGGTAATCCAGTTGTCATTTACAATAAATATTCAGTGCAGAGATAATTTCTGGTAATTGTCATCAGCATTTGTGCCAAAACTCCACTCATTCAATGAATACTAATTTAGTCTGTCTAAATTGTCAAGTAATATTTAGGCTGGAACACTTAAAAGAGCAATTGAATACATAATTTCAATTGATTTCACATTGCCACTTTCATCTTTCAAGAGAACATGCATCTTTGAAACAGATCAGAATGAATACAATGAAATTTGTTGTCTTATTACAACCTGCAGAATTTCTTTCCAGTAAATTATTCCATAAAGGATGATAAATACAAAACACTTCAGAAAGCCTTATTGATTTTTCTTTTTTTAAAAATTAATTGAAAACTTTTAAATTAAGAGGATAATACTTGTTTGAGTGTGTAGAACATTCACAAAACAGAAATCCTATCAAGTATCCAAAAGGGAAGGAGCAAATCCTTTCCAGTCTCAATTTTTTATTCAAGTTTTGGCTTGAGATAGTTTTTTCATCCATATTTCAGGTTTTAATATTTGACCTATCAGTATCTGGGGAGCAATACAAGAAATAATGACCAACAAGTTTAGTGTCCCAACACAGCATTAAACATCAGAAGCATTGAATGTCTGTTATAAATTCTGTACAGACTTCATCCTGTAACTAGGACCACCATTCCTAGTGTTCACCTGCTAAAAGAGAAAAGAAAAATCATGCAGATTTTCCCAATCAAGTTCACTACTGGTTACTCCTGACTGCCTTGTGTAATTACCAGAGCCTAAATCATGATTGAATTGGACACAAAGAGTTGTCAGTTCCAGTGTACTGGGTCTGGTCAGCTTATTCAGAATGCATTCAGAATATCAGATTTAATTTTATGCATTGACCACTATACATATGTTTGACCAAATATTTTGAGAAAAAAAGCCCTGGCCAATGTCAGAGGAAGTGTTTTACTTCACAATGTAATCAAAATACATTCCATGGATGGAACAGAAACATTTTCCTTTTAATATCTCCAATGTTTCATATCTGAATTTAAAAGAATGCAGGACTAAGGAAAAGTATTGTTCCCTGAGTATTTCATATCTCTTTCCTAGTCATCCACCCTTTCCCCAGGCACTATGCAGAAATCTTAGTTAATTAATCAAGAGATTTCACTACAAATCAGAAGTCCTAGTTAAGTGAAATGTCTAGCTGTTTCATGATGCTTGATTTATCGTAACACTGGAATGAAAAGAGAAAAGTCAAAATAAAATGCAAGAAAAACTGAGCAAGTATTCTTTAGTCTGTGCTTTTGAGGAAACTGGCAAAAGACAATTGCCTTCAAAGATTCAGATACCTTCAAACATGAGAAACGTATTCCCCTAACGTATTCTGCTAACTCAGTGTTTCAGCAGCCAGAAATCAATTTAAAGCTGTCTAACTCCATATTTGAGTTTTCATGCAGAAGTTTATGACATTAAAAAATTATTTTTCTGTCTACATAACAGAATCTCAGCTCTGAAAAGCCAGTATGAAAACATTATATGACCTCATTCAGGACAGAGTAGGTGGCAAGGACAGTAGAGAATGGCATTGTAAGGTTCGTTTATTATAGTATGAACAAAGAAATACTCAACTTCAAATTAAGTTTCATCCTTTTTACTCTCTTATGAAGAGAAGTTCTCTGTGACACCCTTCACCTTTAGTTCTATATTTCAAAGTGTATTCTAACTTGGGACATCTGGTTTTTTAAGCAAAACAATTAGTACAGTTTCAAGGACTGTAAATAACTAGTTCAAACCTCAAACACAAGAAATAGCTCAAGAGATCATTTTGCATATGAAAGTAGGTTTTCAAAACAAATTCTTACCTCTGAACATGGAACATTTCAGTTATGTAATTGTATAAACCAGGACTAAATAAGTCTGGAGTGCATTGGCTAGCTCTGTTCTGCAGTCACATAAATGACTCCTTTGTGGACTAAGCTTTCTATATTAGCAAGAAGTAAAACATGCAGCACCTACAATTCATCTCTTCCTAAGGGTTTCATTATTTTTTGAGTGATAATTGCCTGAGATGGCTTCCATCAATAAGAAATACTTATTTTAGTAGGTTACATTTTTCAGTTTCTCTTTGACAATAGCTTGCAGTACAGTTATTCCATTGTGCCTCAGAATGTTTAACAGAGATATTCTAAACATTTGACAATGACCAGCCACAACTGTCTTGATCTATCATACTAAACAGACTGGACAAACTAATCCTGTCTTCCCAAGAGCCTTCTAACAATGGGCTGTCCTCTGTCCTTCGACTTTCTTAGAGGGGAAAGTTGCTGCCTTCCCATTTCCTTTCCTTCAGCTGGTGTCTAAGAGACCCTAACCACCTGTTTGAGGAGAACTGAATAAGGGTATTGCTGTTTTCTAACTTTCATTACCATGGCCCTGTATGAAAATTCCCTTAAGTGGATACCCTGGAGGAGAGGGAACTGTTAATTTTGCTGTGGATTTGCCTTTGAAAGCAATGTTAGGACAGGTAATGCCAGACTTACCTTGCAGAAATAGAGTTTCTCTACCTTCCTGTTTTTCAAGAGCTGTCCTGTATCAATACATATATCATCCTTAAGAACACAATGTAAAGAATCACCAAGGGAACATCTGAAGATTTTTACACCTGAGAGTTTACTCCTCCCTAGATTTCTTTGCTTCAGTGAAAAGCCTGAAACATCATTTATTTTCTAAATAAATCTAGCTGTATTATGTTTAGCATAATTGAATATTGCTTAAAGAAATTTCCAAGCTATCACATAAGTATTGGTTGCTAACACATCAGCATTAAGTCTCTTAAAAGTCCACTGTTCTGGACAAGGTAGTAGGAAAATATGAGAGAATTTTCCTACAGAAGACTTCTTTTATACAAAACCTTGGCTTCTTGTTAGAGTATGCTACTTCTCTCCTGGCTTTTTTTGAACTCCATTTACTTGACTAGAGGAAAACATCATCATTTTACTCTGGAATTATATCAGTACGTATCCTGGAAAGTTTATGCACAAAAATTGAGATCCATCCATCCTGATATACCAAAATGTCAACTTTCTAAGATGCCCAGTACTTTCCCTGTGAAGAGAAAACATTAATAAATACTGTTCATTTTACAGAATAAGCAGAAACCAAGTACTTCTTTCTTTTCCACTCCTTAAACTGCCTGCACAATCCTGGCACTTCTAAAAAAAAATTCATATTCATTTTCAGTATATATTTATGATCATTTGATTCAGCAGCTGACATATAAACTTTTGAGGTGTAGATAATTAACAAAAATTAGTTATTGCTTTTAAAATGACAAAAACTTGTACTGTCTTAGTTCTTTGTACATTTATTCAAACTTTTAAGACATTGGAACAATTTTATAGCATGTTTGGCTGAGAAGTTTACATGTTGCATTAGACCTTTTATTAGAGTTATGAAAAGACCCATTTTATCTTGCTCATTAAACAAAAATAGTCAAGAAAATAATATGAAGGGACTTGTTTTCAAAATGAAACAGAACACTTGATTTTATTTCCATATCTTTTATTCCTTTCCTTAAAATTACATATATTTAGCCTAAATGTTCTTTTGGAATTGTACTTTGCTATGAGAAATTTCGCATTTTCACTTAAACATGTAAAAACAAAGCAAAAAAAACCTCCCAAACCAATAAAAAATTTTGAGCTGCATGAATTGCATTCCATGTAGGAAAAAAGAATTCCAGATATAGTGTAAAACCAGACTGATTTACACGAGGATATACTTTTGATTAACTTACCTGATCACAAAAATTATTCCATTCATACTGTAATATCCAGTTGTCAGCACTGTGTGTAGGGAGCCTAGAGCATATTTTAATTGATGTGAGGTGCTTCCTCGACCAAATGTAAGGCATAGCTCTGCACAGCCAGGCTCATATTTTAGCTTAAACGTGGTTTGTATATGCATACATATAAGTCAGGAAGCAACATTCACACATGAGCAGTTAGATGCAAGTTTCCAGTCTGAAATGTTGAGGACAGTGTCAATACTAAGTGTCCCTGAAGGTGGGAATATATCCTCACAGCACCATTCAAAGATAGGCTTGGTCTGTCAGGGACAAAAATGAAATTTTTCTCCCATGGATATTTGTAAAGTCACCTTGTGACATACAGACATGTGTGCACAGACAGTCACAGCCACAATTGATTAACATTCTATATATTAATCTTTTAGACAGTTCTCCTACATTCAAGTATCCTACAAAGAAACAATTGCACTTGTTACCCTAAAGTGAAATAATAATAGACTGTCCCAAGACATTGATCAAAAGGAATGCAGATCATTGCTCTTTCAAAGGAAGTCTATCTCTATCAGCATCAAATTCAATGTACTGGGAAATTTTAAGTGTCTAAATGATGTTTATAGTTTTGGTATTGTGTTTCTATTCAGTGATACAATGCATGTGGCTTCCTTTTTGCATGTCGCTGGTGTCTGTTGTTCAACTGAACAAATAAATGAAAAAATCCTCTGATAGAGTTTATTCCCCTTCTTCCCCACTGTTTTGAGCACTTAAGAAATACGACTTTAAATTTAATTTTAAATTATTTTATGTTGCTATGAAATAGTAAGAAAATGCTCCTAATTGAGACAGCATCAGTTGGTTAGCATCCTGGCCTTCAATCTTACCAACTGCTTTTATGTGAAGGGAAGTATTTTGGGCACATATACACTGGGAAGGGGCAAAAGTTAAAGTGTTGTCCTCTCCATATTCATTAGTGTTAATTTCTGTAGTATGACATGGTGTGTAGGAGTACTTATTTTCCTTTTCTCCCTTCCTATTAATTCAGGTGAGAAGATAGGAAGTAAATTACTGGTTAATAGTAAAGTTATTTTTTATTTTTTCTCTTGATTTTTTATGTTTAGGCTATATAGAATCATAAAATCACAATAGAATTTTTGTTGTAAGGGACCTGTAAAGACTATCTAGTCCAACTCCCTTGCAAAGAGCAGGGACACTTTCAACTTGATCAGGGCCCTGTCCAACTTTTGAACTTTTACAGGGATGGAACATCCATCACCTCTTTGGGCAACCTGTTCCAATGTTTTGCCACACTTATGATAAAAACTTTCCTCCTAGTATCTAGTCTCAACCTCTCACCTTTTGGATTAAAAATATGGGGTTTAAATTTATTTAATGTTTAACTTTTCATAAATTTAATAAGTATAAAAATATGAGGGATTAAAACTACTTTAAGCTGGATATACATCTAATACATATCTCCTTTCCCTTTTTGTCATGTTTTCATGGACCCAAATGCACAAAAGGAAAGGAAGATATTAGAATGGTTTTACTTGTACAGACTGGTCTAGATGACATGCAGTTTTAAGCATACAATTTAACTGATTTATGTTTAATCCATAGAAATATTCCTGAGGCCAGTTGAAGGCAATGAAGTACACATCAGGACATATGCAGGAGGTAGATCAAGTGGAACTATTGAGGATGTTTCTCTTATGCAGTGTTCAGTCTTTTCACAGTAGGTGTTCAGTAATTTGATTGTTTGTTTCAGCAGTCCAGTGACACAAGTTTTGGCTTTGTAGTCATTCCTGGAGGCTAACACATTTCACCAGAGTAAGGGCACAAGGTTCAAGCACAGAAAGCTCTATCACAGATATAGTACCATGTTCAGAAGAGGGAAACAGCAGAGGGTGGAACTGGTCATTTATCAAAATACCTATTTGTCTTTTTATGTTTCTTTTCTTCATGATACTGAAATGCCCTCTAATGCAGAGTAGTCTGTGTTCGTGAATTATGCATAATGTTGTCTAATTATTTGTATAGAAATCCATATTGCTGATCATTGCAATTTCTGGGTCTCCAGAATTACTTCCATTAATCTTAAACTGACTGTATATAAAACAAGCCCTATCTGCTTTGACATGCACAGCTAAATTTGCTCTTATTCACTTATTGAATATCCAGTCTTCTTGACAAAGCATCACAGAGAAATAAAAATGGTGAAGTGGTAAGAAAAGGGTCTAGGTTTATATCAATATGTGATATACTGAGAGAGAATAGAAAAGTACCACATGTGACTTACTGTTTCCCACCTCAATCTTTGTTGACCACCTTCAAGTTGCTTTAAACATTAAACATTCAAAGACTTTTGGCAGAAGACCCCTGACTCTGGCAGCATTACAGGTAGGTGTCAGCTAGGAGTTGTCCCAGCCCTCTGTGCAATACCTCAGAGATTTCTTGGCATCCGTGAGAAAGTGACCTGTTTCAAGCAGCAATCTGTATTCTCACCTCTAAAGAATTCTAGAATATTGTTTTTAAAGAATTCCAGTGATTGTTAAGAAGGGTTTTATGAAAATAAATCGCCAAAAAATATTGTGTGCACAGTTTCCTGTTAAGAATAAGGATATTCTACATAACTACTAATTGTTGTGATCCATTTGTTAGCCTAATTCAGGGTGTTTCACCAGATTTTTATCTTAGTTTTAGGGGAGAAAAAGTCCACAGATAAAGATGTTCCTGCCCTTTGAAACATACAGATATCCATAGCTATATGTATATAGAATTCAAGCTCATTCACACCCACTCTACCCAGGATGCTTCCAGCAGTTTTCCTGCCTACCTGTAGACAGCAAGTGCTTAAAACATATACTGCCATTCTGAAAAAATAGGGATTTGAGAAATTAAGAAAAATTAGTGCTACAAACCTGACTCATATTGTTCAGATTTGAATAATGATAATTGTTCTCTGAATTCCTGGTATTGTGAAGGAAAAAATCATCCTATTCATTCTAACCTTCCTGTTGGGCTGTCATACAAGGTTAAAATTTTCAGATAAATAACACAGAAGTGTGGACAAACTTCTGAGAAAGGATTTGGTAATTGAAAAGTATCTTGTTTATATAAAATAAAAATGGCTCCCTATAAACAGTTTTCAAATATTTTGAAAATCTTCAGTCTCACTTTATAAACACATTTTAGGAATATCAATTTATGTATTGAAGAAAAATAAGTCATGCTATCTATTACTGGCTTCTTTGGACCACTCACTAGTGGGTAGCCAGTGTCATTTTAAATGAGAAAAATAGATGTATCTGTGCACTCACAAGGCATGACTATTCCTGGCTACCTGCAGTAGATTTTTTAGGTAGGCAAAAGTATTTTATATAGTGGAAAAACAGGAAAAAATAATTATAGCATTTTCATATGAAGTAGATTATGGTAGTTATAGAATAGTAATGTACTTGTTAGTACAGATTTAATGAGTAAAAAAGATCTTTAATGAGAATCATATATAAAAACATTGCTCAAATTTAGATAAAATAGGGTGAAAGAAAAAGTTCTGGAGCAGTTAGAAAAACAAACAGCTGATTTGGGGATTTTTAACTGCCTCAAATTTGGTGAAACATTTTTAAAATTGAAGTTTTCCGAAGCTTTATTATCACAATTACCCAATTTTTTATTTTTGGCTATAAGATTTTCCACATCATTCAGATATCTGAAACCAAGTATTAAAAGAAAATTTCAATCAAGCTCATACAGAAAAAACATTGTTACATGTGTCAAGTCTACTTTTTTTCACCCTTTGAACTTTTTAATATCCCTGAAAATTAGAAGGATGGATATATTTGCAATTTTAGGCAAAGTCATAATTTACAAATAGCTTGGGTCATAGCTGCTGGTATGTGCAAAGAGTTTCAGACATTGTATTTCAACAGCTTCCATACACTGTGAGTCCTGGGTTAGAGCAGGACCTTTAAGGAGGAGAATATCTGTTAGACAAGGGATTCACCAATCCTAGTACCCTGTTTCCAAAGATTACAATGAACATTCAGGAGAGAGCTGTAACAAGTCAGGGACTTTCTCTACCAGTTGAGAAGCAAAAGTACACATACCTGCGGTGAGAGCCAGTAAAGCTTTCTTTTCTCAATCCTGGATACTGGGGAAGGATACTGTGGAAACAATAATGGGCCAGGATACTGTGGAAACAATAATGTTATCAGATAAGATTCAGTATCAGTATTCTATGTGTCCTTTTAGTTCATTATCCTGGAGGCAGCTAAAGACAATGAATTCTCCACTGAGATTTAAGTTGAATCAGACAGCATATGAAAGGAGTTCATGAAAAAAACTATTTATTTCTGAAGGTTACTTTTCCAGAAAAAAATTTTTTATACATCCCTGAAAGGAGCAATCCTTGTTTAACACAGAAGTTAAATAGGACAATGTTGATAAAATGCATACCAGCTATACTGGCACACACATCTTTATTTTGATCTTGAGTTAAGAGTTCGCATAAAAAAAAAACATAGACATAAAAGGATGTTATTCATTCCTAATCCAAACAACTATTCATTAGAATTAAAGTTTAAGAAAAGCTTGATTAAAAAAAAAAAAAAAAAAAAAAAAAAAAAAAAAAAAAAAAAAAAGGAAACAAAAAAAAAAAAAAAGAGGACTCTAAAGAAGCAAAATGTGGAAAAAGTTGAGGGATTTCTTAACAGCAAGATGTGACCCCTTTCATTACTTTAGTCTGAAAATCATATGCAAAATGTGCATGAAGCAGGAAACAATGTAAAGAAAACTAAAGTTTTTAAATACAAGGAATTTTTTTCTTCTCTTCACTGAACTAATATTGTGAAAAAACAGTACAAAGATTCTGAACTTTAACAAACAATGAGTTATTATTGGAAGAGCTGTATTTTCTGCCCTGACCCAAATTTATGTGTGTGGTCAATAATTCCAAAGTGAACTGCAAACAGTAAACTCTGAGTGAAGCCAAATTATGTGTCTATAAAGCATATAAAATGAAAACAATTTTCAAAGTTTGCATTTTTCATTTATAGGATTTCTATATTTTGAAGTTTTTTGTATTGAACTTTGATCAAAAGTGATTTGAAGTATATTAGATATATATATACATATAAGCAGTAGTCTGAAGTTTTCCATTTCAATATCCTCAAAATCCTTTATAACATACCTTATTCTAGAAATCACTAAGTATACACATTCACCCTCAGGAAAGTAAAAGCAAGTAAGTTGCAAGGTAGTAATCACCTTATAGATGTGTCATATATATCCATTCACTCTCAAAGTTTTGGCTTGGTCCCTAAATTATCTGCACAATAACCAGATATGTTTTGCTTACAATATTCTTCTCCAAGACACTCTTCACTGTGGGTGTCACCAAAAGACCATATATTCCTGCATTTTATTTCCAAAATAATCTGAGATGCTTCTTTTCTCAAATAATGACAATGGCTGGAGATGTTGAAGCATATTTAGAGTTACAGGCCACTATAATATTCCCATATAATATTCTCATATTCTTGAAATATTCTCAGGACCCCCACTAAAGTCACAACAATACTACTTATGAGACAGATGAAAATTTAAATGCAACATGCCAAACTATTTTTTATCAGCAGAATGGCTGCGGCTTCAAATAGATGGAAATATGTTTTCTACCTCGAAGTATTTTAGTTTTCCAAGTCTGCACACCACAGATTGCTAAACTGACTTGACATCTTGAAAATAAAGAATGGTAAACAGGCACAAACAGAACAGAACTTCTGAATTCTAAAATGAAATGTTGCTGTATCATATTCCATCAGTCCAAAAATATAGGTCTACAAGTGACAATGTGTTAATAGTTGCCTCTGTTCTTAAAACTGTGGATTATCACAAGAATAGAAGAGGAATAAGGAGAACATTTTTATACTGTAGATGTAGAAGCAGTTTTGATACATTTTTTTCTTACAAGTGCAAGGACTTACAATTCATAATTTTCAATTCACTGCCATCTCATAAAAAAGAAAATTATTTTCTTGGTAAAATAATATGCATGCTTTACACTTGCTATGTAATTTATCAACCATAAGCAATAGGCATTGTTCTTGATTGTAATCGCAAATTCTTTATATAATAAAATTATGGCAATATAAAATTGGAAAGTACTCCAAAAGTTCATTTAGTTCACTCCTTAGATTCAGATATTCCTTTATCTCTGACCAATGTTATGCAGAATGTACAAATTTGTAACTTTTTCTATAAAGAGGAGATGTCTGGAAGGCATCAACATTACAAATAATATCTTGTTTTACTCTTGTCCAAGCAAGAGAAGTTTCCAAACATGCCTTACTTTGGCATGCTTGGAGGAAAAAAAAAAAATAAACAACAACTAAAAAAAAAAAAAATTCCTAAGCCAAAAATATGTGGTTCAGCTCTGAGTCTGCTGTCTCCTTAAGAAGGAATCAATCTGCCAGTGCAGATGTCTGTTAGTTTTGATGGCTGTGAAAATAAATCTGCAACATAGTTAGATGTTAAATTTTGAGGTAAGTTTTTGGAAACATACTTCTCCACGACTGCCTGCTGTGAATGTCCTGGGCATCATGCATTTTTTAGTAGTTGTATTATTGAGAAATCTTGTTATTTCTTCTGGAAATTAGCTACCTATCAATCTTATCCAGTTTCTAATATCTCACAGTTTCTAATATCTCACAAAAATAAAAACTCCAAGGGATTCTACAGTTCCCACAAAGTGGGGTTTGAACTGCTTAAAGCTTTAGGAGAGTGGATCCTTCCCTTCTGCTTTCACTGTTGATTAGGTTTGCTTTTTTCCCCTGTTTTGAAGTACACCTACAATCACCAATTACCTTTTCCTATGAATAAGAAAGAAGAAGAACAAAGGAAAAATTATTATGCTGGATGTAAAGACAATGTCTTACTATATTATAGTTCCATTTTAAAGCAAAAAAGAAGCCTCTATTATTTTTCTAGCTATGGTTTTAGAAAGGAAAGCTGATAGGAGTAACCAACTCCAATCACCAAGTGAGCAACCAAACCCAATTATAACCCGTGGGTCATTCTCCCGGTGAGTATATTTATCTTATCTTCCTATTTCTTGAAAACATCAAAAAGAAAGTACTGGTAAAAAACTGATCCATTTAAAATCCACAGTTCAAGGCATAATCTTTCTGTATTTGCAGGTAACACTGAAACAAACAACGTATATTTTTGGCATTAGATCAGGAGTTTTACTAAATAAATATAATGTTTTCCCTTTTTTTTTCCCGTTAATCACAAGCAGCTTCGGTGAATATAGATCGAAGGAATGACACCCTGAGATCCTTTTCAAACTTAATTATCCTATCAAATGAAATACAATAGCTAAACTCCTAAGGATTAAAACTTTTTCATGACAGATTATCTCAAGGAAAATTAAAAAAAAAAAGAAACTTTCATGCATTCCCTGTAATGAACCGGCAATGTCAGGGATCTCAAAATATCTGTCAGTATGTTCCGAGGTTATGTTGGTGTTCAACAGTAAACTTAATAAAGGGAATAAAGGATTTCATCATTCCCAGGAGATTTTGATGCCAACTCAAGGAGAATAAAGAAGTATAGGAGTTGCTTAGAAGACAATTTTGTTAAAATATGGTTAATTCAGAGTTTATTGAGGTGAAGTTACAATAGACACGATATGAAACATATTTCCTGGGGAACAGAAAGGAGAAAATAAAATTCAGTAAATTGTAACAGTAGCCAGGAAACAGTTTTTCTGTCTCTCCCCTCCTAAGCAGAATGCATTGGCAGTGGAGAAATCGAAGACCAAGTATCATCACTGAAAACTCAGCAGACTTTCTACATATTGTCTTTTGAGTGCAATCATAATATGTGTAGGATGGGTATGAGAGCAGGCACACTAACCAGTTTAAGTGATTTTTTTGTGTTTTTCTGTTAGCAAGTTATTCTTTTGCTGTTAAAGGGGATTTGCTTTTATTTTTTTTACCTAGGACAATGCTTTGAGTCAGTATTTGCTGTTCACAAAAAGAGCCCATGCAGGAAACATCAATATGAAGGATTCATAGTAAAAGTAGTATTGTTTGGGTTTCAATTAGAAAGCCATTATTTAAGAGACAGTTAAAATACTTGTGGGATTTTGTTACCTAGTATCTTTTCAAAATCTTCCTTTTTCATGTTCACACTTCAGAAGAATTATGTTAGTGGCATTTAGGATTTTTCTTAAGTACTTATTCTTTATTTCTATCCATAGTTAAACACAGCAAACATGATTTCTTTTATTCATATCTAACTGAACTCATGATTCAATAACATTCATTTTGTGGAATTTTGGTCAAAACAATGCCACAGATTAATTCTTAATGAAATGTAACAGTCAGTTTTAAATTGCTACATTATACAAATGTACATTATTAAGCACAAAATCTTCCTACAATTTAAAACATGCAATTTTAGCCTTTTTGCCTTAAAAAACCTGGCAAAGCAGAAAGAATATTTGATATGGAAATGTTTAACACACACGGGCAAACACTTGCATGCATAATTGTGAATACATGAAAGAATTCTGTGTAGGTGAAAAAAGTTGAAATTACTTGTCAAAGTTTTACTTAATGGTTCAAAGTTAAATGTTGACATTTACCATACTAAATCTCACAATATATTGCATTAACAGCTGCCCTATTTCAATTGGTACAGAATTAATTTTCTTCTTAGCAGCCAGTACATTGCTGTGCCTTGCGTGTGTGAGAATCATGCTGGTGGCACAGAGATGTTTGGGATGTTGCTCAGTAGTGCTCACCCTAAATCCAGGACATTTCCTGTGCTCTGCAGTGATCAGGTGCCCCAGAGGCTGGGGGAGCATGGCCAGGAGAGCTGACCTGACCTGGCTGAAGGGATATTCCATGCACAGACTGGCATGGCCAGGATGTGAACTGGGGGGAGCTGGCTGGGAAGGGGCCAGGAGCTGCTGGGGACGGGCTGGGCATCGGCCAGCAGGTGCTGAGCACCCGCGTCACCGTGCGCCACTCGCCTCCCTGGGGTTTCAATCCTCTGTCTCTTTTTCTTCTTCATTATCATCATCACCTTCATCATTAGTAGTTGTATACTAAATTTCAATTATAAAACTATTCTTATCTCAACACATGAGTTTGAGACTTTTTTTCTGATTTCCTTGCCCAACCCATCAGGAGGAGGTTTGTGAGCAGTGAGTGAATGGCTTCATGGTATCTAGTTGTTAGTGAAGGATAAATCAGGGCTCAGCAGTCTCTTCTAATGTCTTACTAAAATGCATCATTAATAAACTGTGAGAAGTTTACTAAGACAGCAATTCTTTTTCAGTGCCTAAAAGAACACTAAACTTTTCAATTGACAATCCCAGTTTGTTCTCACGCGCTTTTAGAGTGCAAGGCTGCTAGAATTTAAAACATATTGAATTTGAAAGATTTTTTAAATTAAAGCTTCTGTCCCATAAGTAATTCTGATCTTTAAACATTCAATTTCAGACTAATTGGGACTATCAGTTCACAAAACCTTTCCCAGAAAAACAACTTTGTCATTTTTAAATTGAAAGTGAGTTTCAATCACCAAGCTGAAGGATTTAATTGCAATCACAATACACGTGAGATTCTTCCATTCTCCCATTTCTGAATATATGTTTTAATTAGGATCTGGTCCAGGATCCTTACATTTATTAAAACACAGATTCATTCTGAATCAGGTGGAGAATTCCAATTCTGAATTCCAAGATAGAGTGGTTGTATAACTCCTATGAAGGACTGCCTGAGCTCTAATAAGAGGAAATTTGGGGTATCTTGCTTAAAATTTGTTCACAGAAGAGAATTGAAGGATAAATGAAATGTAATAAAATTGCCAAAAATTCAACTTATTTAAATTTTTTTTTACATTTTTAAAGGAATTGGAATATTTTACTTTAATTTTTAAGGAATATTATAAAATTTCAACAAATGAAATAATTGTTCAATCTTTTGCCTATTCTGCATTGGCTAATCAGAGAAGACATTTTCTGCTAATAGTCACAGTATTTATGCTGATATACAGCCAGAAAAGGATCTTGTTTCTAACAATATTTGGATAGCTATCAATTTCCTACAAACTTATTGGTATCTAGGTCTTATTCCAGCAAAATTTCTATCAAGAGTCTGTAGTGGAACATGATAAAACACACAAAAAGTATATCTTCCCTTTTTTTTCCCCAGAAAAGCAAATTTCTGAGTTCTCAGATTTGTTTTATTCTTCTTCCTGTACAGTATTATTGCTGTGACATCTGAGTGCCATATGAACCATTGAGCAATGTTTTATTTTCATTCAGTGCTGCAATATCACTCCTGAAAGACCAATAAAGTAATGAAACATAAAGTAATTTCACAGGCAGTTTCTAATATCTCACAAAAATAAAAACTCCATATTGATTATCATGATAAATCTGCCCCAAAAGCACACTACTAAATGGTGCCCACCAACTATAACTAAAATATTATTCAGTCTCTCATTTGAAGACATTGTGATGGATTAACAATATTTTCTACACACATACACACACACACACACACACACACACACAGAAACAATGAAGATTCATAAGATGACCAGTTAGTTATTGGAAACTACTTCTTAAAAAATGGAGAACCTATCTATACCAGGTCTTATACTGATTTAATAAAATGCTCTTGCCAGTATTATCTTGGTTGCCCCCAGAGTGCTGCACAGGAACTGCAGAACACTGCTAGACAACCAGAAAACCATTTGCCAGTTATTTTCTCCCAGGCTTTTCCAAAAGCAGAATTAGCTTTGCATTGGTGTTACAGGGAACAATGCCAGAAAACAGAAAGATGGTACTCAGACATTGCAGTTGATTGTCACATTTTGTAAACTGAATATTATGCAAAAGGGAAAGTCAGATTTAATCTTAATTTCCAGCTAAGCTTGAGGGTGAGGAGTAGAAGTTTTTGATAAAAAAATTAACAAGACTTCTGACCTCAAATTTACAGGAATAAAAAGTATTTCTCATTATCTATACTTGGATCCAGTGTTCAAATAGTTCATCAAAAAGGAAACAAACAAGGCAAATTTGAGTTGCTGTCAATTTAAACCCATATTCTAACCACTAGAATTGACTGTCTTTTAAAGAAATCTCCGTTTACATACAAAAGTCATCATAAACATGATGATAATTTGCTTAAAATAACTACAGGTTAATAACCAATAATAATTATTTCCATTATATATTTATTAATATTATTACTTATACAAAGAAATTTGACAGTATATCATCAAACAGACTGGAATCAACAAAACTACCTGGGCAAGAGTCTTCAATATTATCCTAGTAGCAGGCTAGAGCTGACTTGGGAGTAAGCAATGGAGAGTGGGGGAAAAAAAGCAGAAACATAAATTTATGTCATCCATCACCTCAGCAGCCTGGGAGCTTCCAAGAATTCCTGGTAGACATTAAGTTTGCTTCTCCCTGAGGAAAATTGAAAAAGTTAACATTTGGTCTCTCACTTTTAATTCAGCTGTTGCACAGGAAAAAGACAGGCATATGCAACACGGATTTTATTCCTATAAAGTACCATATATCTAGGAAAATATAAATTTCTCAGTAGAGTGTAAAATATTCTGTTTCTCAGATAGTGGCTTAAAATCCTAAATAATGCAAAGATACATAGTCATATACAACATGACACAGCAGAGTTGCAATAGCCAGAATAATTCCCGTATAATTTTGACTTCACATCTTGTATTTCTTTCAAACAAGATAAATTCCATACTGATAAGAGTGCAGAAAAACTTTATACCTTGTATCTCAAACCACACATCTACAATTGCACCAAGTGCTTGGTAAGCCAGTCAGCACAGCCTGTGCTTTTCTGTCGTAAGCTGAATGACAGACAAATGTCTCCAGCCATGCAGGCACTCATTAATGTACAGCTAGAGCCACCACACTGCAACCTAGAAACAATGCAATGCAAAAATGAGACCTCTGAAAGCCTGCGTAACCCAATGAGCACATCTACCTGGAGATGTTAGTCAAATAAACAAGCAGCTCATTAGTTTCTTATTGCTGGTGCTAAATGCATGAAACTCTCTGAGAAAAAACAAGGCACGGTAGTCACAATCTGTCTGGGTCTGCTGAATCCAATCAAAAGGACTTGGAGAGTACATGTTGGTGCTGTGAGACTGAGGAATGCAAGTGGAGACACAGGGGCTGAGGAACCCTCCACAGTCTGTTTTGAACCTGCTAATGTGCTCTGCTCACTTAATGGCATCTTATAAAACACCTGGTCTCAAACACTCAAATATTGATTCAGTATATGGAAATCTGCTATTACACTACTGCTGTTTCTAGGAACAGCTTATATAAACAGAGCTGACATGATTGTGCCATATGGTTTTATTTCTGGAGTGCTTTGACTACATTTCTTAGGGGGAGGGGGTAATTGATTGGAGTGATTTATAGGTCCCCCTCACTTCCTTCAAGGTGGATGATGACTAAGCTGTATAAGCCACGAATTTTGGTGTCCAGGTTCATAAGGGTTGTTGGTTAATGGTTAACCTAGTGACAAATCTCTGCTGTGCATTCATGTGTGACTCCAGTGAGTGGGTGATAAGGGCTAAATCCTCCATAGAGTACAAATGTGCAGGCTGAAAAGGAAGTGCGTTTTACAGGTTCTGTGTGCTTTTACCATGCCACATTTACCACACATTAGTGAAGGCAAATACAGGGAAATGAGAGGATTTGAAGGGACAAATAAGTTGTGCTCCTTTCACAAACAGCAGTAACAACTTGAGTATTGTACCAGGGTAAAGAAAGAAGCTTCAGGCTTTGGGCTAGATTTAAAATTCTGAGGAATTTAGTCATCTTGAAGATGCTGTTTGTCCTGACATTCCTTCCTCACCAGCCTGACTCAGCCCCTGCTCTCTCAGGTTGTCTCAAAAAACTGCCATATTCCTGCCACAAGTCTTTTATGATTTGATGGATTCAGTTATATCAAGATCAAGGATCTGTGGAGTCATGGGGATATGAACATCCCATGTGACATGAACTGCATTGCAAGCAGGAAGTGAAAAAGATGTATGCACCTGCTTGACTGTCCTCTTCCTTTGTTCTGCGTATCTTCATTACAAACATCTGAACCCTGAAAAATGGTTTTGTTCAACTGAGCTTGAACTACTCTCTATTCTCTTCACAGGCCTTTTGCTCACATGGCTTTCTGGGTGCACTTCATATTTCCTCTAAGGAATTACAAAATAGACAAGAGTAATCAGCTACCAGAATTACAGAGACACAGCTGTGCAACTGTCTCCTTGCACATATTGCAAATAAACCACCTCTTAAATATTTGTGCCACTTCTATATTTTGAATTGGTTGCATTGTACCCATGCTAGGAACATAATAGATAGTCTCAATAGCTCGTCATTTGATGCCATTAATTGTACACCTGGTACTTATCCATTGTCCTCCTACCTATGCAGTTTGTCAGGCATGGGGAGGAAGGAGCAAGAGCACTGTTATGTGTGGAGCTGCTTAGGCACTCTTAGCAAGGTTAAACTCTAGGCTGGCTTGTCCCTCTTAAGTTTCATATCATGCAAGTTCTAAAACACCAGAGGATGCCATATTGCAGATATGTAAATCACCACATCAGATTGGATTAACAGTCCATCTTGTCAAAAGCTTCTTACTACAGAAATATCAGATGTTTTAACAGAAACCATCCTGCAATGAACAATTTTTCATGTTTAAACAGAACATTTCAGTCAGCTCAGTAGCATTTATATATTCCCGGGATGTAAGAAGTACTGCTGACTCATTTCACTTAGTGAAGGTTATTTCCTTGTCTTACCTTGGAATTAATTGATTTTGTGCACTTACATTTACAGAAAAGATTGAAGAACATGTGTTACATGCCTTAACACTGTTCATTATTCTGCAGCTTTTGCCTTTCTAGGGTTTTTTCCCAATGAGAAGATCTTTTCAGTTGGTTTATTTCAGGTTTGGGTTTGTGTTGGTTTTTTTTGGTTTTTTTTGGTTTTGGGGGTTTTTTTGGGTTTTTGTTTGTTTGTTTGTTTGTTTTCTTGTCTGTTTTGTTTGGTTTTCTTTGTTGTTTGGTTGGTTGGTTTTGGTGGGGTTTGTTTGGTTTGGTTTGGTTTGGGGTTTTTGGGGTTTTTTTTTTGGTGGAGAATTTTTCTAATTTCTTTATTATTCCTACTTTTTGGTTCTGCCAACTAGTAGTATATACTTTTCAGCCAGAATTGATAGAGGATGAATCCAATACTAAATATTAAATGGCACTTTTTCTTATACATGGTACTATGGATTTTAAAGTCTCCTGCATGCTTCCCTAAGCATATTCTTCCCCTTAGCTATATAACTTTTAAACTAATATTAATATATTTTAATGTTTGTAAGATGGCACTCTAGATGGGTTAAAAAGGGAAGAAAACATTATTTATTTGCACACTTTCTGTGTTTTAATATCTTGACTATAAACTTTAATTGAGGCCTTGTTTTCTCCTTTCCCACTATCAAGCCATGCAGCAGGAAAAACATCAAGGTTTTCCTCTTCCCTACATCTAAAAACGTATAACAGATGTATAGAGCCTGCTGGCTTGTCCTGTGTGGTGGTAAAAATCAGAGCAGTGCTTCCCCATTAGGAAAGGTTGTGGGGTCAGAAACACCAGTCTCTGACATTTCTTCCACGCAACTGTATGTCATGGGCCAATCCTTTATATACATTCCTACTGCTTTTATTCCGCTCCACCATTCCAGCATTATCTGGTGGGCCTTCTGTACCAAGAAGGAAACAGTGAAACCAAGCAGAGAAGCTGAGAAATCTCAGTTGCAGCCTTCTGAGTGGGGTCTGATAGAGGATGGCACACTCTGCCAAGGGTGATAACCATCTGAGGTGTGGCAAGAGGGACACAACAGACTGTGTGATGCTGTAGGGTCAGGACAGCTGTTTTATGCATGAGCCAGCAGAATAAGCCTGTCCAAGCCCAGGTTGTTTTGTTCTTCAGCTACACCTGTTGGTAAGCACACTTAGCTCATCCACTTTGGGGAGCCACAATATCATCCAGTTAGTATCTCTCTAACACAGCTTGCCAACAGGAAATGCAAGGAAAACAGCACTTGCCCTGCGCAGAGCTTGCCACCCTGCTCTTGCTAACCCCCAGGCCACTACTGAGGAGCTTTCTACAGCAAAGGGAGGAAGCAAAGTAGGTATATTATCCTTAAAGTTTGGTGGAATACAGGGACCAATATGGGCAGTGAAGTAACAATAAGTATTAGCAGAGCATGAAGGGAAGCACAGGGATGACTTGAAGTGCAGTAAATTCAGGTGGCCTGAGGCAGTCTGGGCGGAGAAAGAAATCCTCCTGTGAGACTGGATTCCTGATGAGCTCCTGCTTACTCTCAAGTACCCTTTTAGCAAGGTCCAGAGGTCACCCCCACCCTCACCATCCCCACCAGGCACCTACCTTATCCCTGTCCTGTGACAGGCCAGCGAGGGACCTCAGTCATGCTGTATGGCTTCAGTGGGGTTCAAGGAATCAACATACCCAAAATGGCACCTGGGCTTTAACATTTGGACTAAGCAGCAGCTCCCTAGCCATTTTTCACAAGGACAAAATAATTTGAATTTATGTGAAGATGTAAATTTGACCAAACAGAATGTCACAGCTGCATCCAAAATTTAAAATGTTCATAGAAAGCCTGGTGATTTCTTTTTCAGGTATAACTTAATGGAGTCACCACAAGATCTGCCTCAGCCAAATGCCTCCCTTCCTTATGTTTCAGTGTTCCTGTTTGACTTGATAACACTTTGCACCTCTGAACTTCTGGTCTATTTTTCCCCTGAAATCCCCTGCACCTGTATTTTTCTAATGTTTTCACTATTCCATAGGTATTTCTCCTGCTTCTTTCTTACACCTTTTGTTTCAGCAAAGAACTGTGGCTCAGACAGTGACTTTTTCTGTGGCCAAGAAGTCCAAAGAAATCTCAAAAATGAGATTTTCAAAATACAGGGAGATGAACAGAATCAAGTATGGCTAGATGTGCATATAAGAGAGAAGCATGAAAATTCCTTCATTAAGACTCCTGATCATCTAGTGATATTCAAATGAGAAGCTCTTGAGCACCTTAATTAGCATAATTGCAAACAAAATAAATTATACCCAAAACATTTAATACAATAAAAAGAATGGTATATTGGGCTATGAAAGCCAGATGAGCCTAATCAAACCCTAACATCTTAGCTTGGGATTTTTAGCAATCCTTCCTCCTCTCTGCTTGATTTGGTTTTAGTTTAAATAGAAAAACAGATGGAGGTCAATGTTTTGTATTCAGTTTAAATGTGACCCAGGGGTATTTCAATCTCTGTAGACAAATTGATTTCAAAAGAACCTAAGTGTTTAGTCAATATCTAATGGTGATTATTCATGGACTTTCTGGTACCAGCAATTCTCAATATAAAATTTCCCATCATATGGGTTTGAATGTGAATTCCAGACAATGTTTATTGTTATTTGGAGGCTCAGGATTGATAACACTCAATGCAGGATTGATAATTTTAATCATCCTAATTATTTTTATGAAGGCTTTAAGAAAACATTTCCTTTGGCTGAGGAGTATTCCATCTTACTCTTCCAGAGCATTTCACCAAAAATTAACATAAGTTTATCTTATTAGGAATAAACTAGCAGCTGATTTTCTTAAATGAGAGAGACAATACAGTGATCCATTTTTACATTAAAATATCTTAACTGACAAAACTCTTTTCATGCATGAGTCGAAAGAACACTGTCAAACTGGTGTGTGTTGTACAGAACAAAAAAAGAAAAAGAAATTTCAATGGCTGGCAGACAACCTCCAGTACTTCCCATGTTAATATCCTTAATGTTCACATAATTCTGCTGGTACAGCTTTGAGCGGGTAACTGTGAGGCAAGAATCTGAGTTCTGTGAGATATATTGAAATAGAATACATATCTGATGAGGGAAATCTGCCCAATTTAGGAGTTTATTATTATTTGGTGAGGTCCAAGTCATTGCATAGGTTGCCTGCTTGAGTCGAAGTTTATTTAACATCCATAATATACCAGTGGAATTCCATATTCACACTGGAACTTTAAGGCACCTGAGGAGATGACAGAGAACAGGTGTAGATCTACTTTACTGCCAGAGCTAGACTCAAACTGGACATATTAAACTGGAGACTACGTGCATCATTTGGGAAATTGGGAACTTTGACTTCTGTAGAGGGAGAAAGTTTGTAAAATACCTCCTTTTTTGTCTTTAAAAAGATGGCTTAGCTTAAGAACCACATTGTGTGTTTGGCAAGGAAAGGCCAAGCAACAGCAAGGCAAGCCTCAAATCAGCAAACTGCCCTCCAACCTGTTCTTTGGTGGTCAGCCACAGCAGATCCCAGGGAGGACATCTGCACAGTGAAAATGCTTTCTGTCAGAGCTCTATCCTCCAGATAAATGCTCTATTAGTGATGATTATGTTTCTGTGTACTTTTTTAATGCTACAAATACCATCATTTCTCTCTATAATGATGGAGCATAAGCTCCATCAGTGGAAAGCTCACCTAGTGTTAAGATCAGAGACTTAGGAGCTTCCTGATCACAGGTGAGAGTCTGCATCCCTGCGCTCCAGTTCTTTGCTCTAAAAATAGGACAATTGAACAGGCCTTTTTTGTGAAGCATGATATAGACACCAAGTGCTTACTGACAAGACTTCTGAGAATCTCATCTGTCAACAAGAATATTATAACAAAAATGTCACATTTCTGAACCCCTGCCAGGAAAAGAAAGAAATCTCTAAAACAGTCAAGGTTTCAAATCTTGTGTTTCTCATAGTTAGCGATATATTTATTTCATATCCTCATGGTTTTACTTTGAAAACAAATGAAAAATATTTTTGTCTGGAAAGTAACAGCTAGACTTCTTTTGAATATGGAAAACAAAACCCATTAATTTTCTATTTTTTGTCTCCAAACTGCCTTCCCTCTTTGCAGGTTACATTCAACACAGAAAGATTGTAATATACATATAACAATATACAATTTACTAAACTGTATATCAGATTGTAGTTCTTCCAATAAATTCTGTTTCTAATCTAGATTTTTTGACCACTGTTAGCTCCCACACTAGGGAGGAACTAGTAAAGAAGAGACTTCACAAACACCATAAAAGTCAAATTCTCATAGCAATTGATAAAAGGGACTAGAAGTATAATTTAAAATATATCATACAATAAATCATAGTTAGAGAGTGGTGTAATAGAATAACGCTTGAAAAAGGGAAAATGCAAGATAAATATGAGCAAAAACTTCTGCCAGTGAAGTATTTTATGTTGCTAGAATAAATCTCCCAGGGATAGTAAGGAATCATCCCCTGTGGGTTTCTACGCAGTGAATGCACGAACTCTTCACAATATTATTGAATGGAGTGATCAGAGATATCTTTTAAAGGTGTCTTCAGTATCCTGCCTGCTTTGTCTGTCAGAGAAGAAATATTTTTCAGTGGTTGCATTGAGAATTATGTAAATTTCTTAAAATCTATTTTTTCATCCCTGTGGAAACATAATTTTCTAACTTCACATTAAATGGCTGTATTTATATGCAAAACCAGATGTAGCCATGCATAAAAAATGTGTGATATTTGTAATCATTGTGAATAAATTGGTTTATATCAGTTACTTCAGGAAAAAATATATTAAAATGGGGAATTTTATCACGATGAACACCATCCCAGTAAGGTATGAAAGGCTCCTCATCTTTAAAAATATTGCACTTAGTAAGCTTTCCTTAATGTTATGTTGTTCAAGTAATTAAAATAGAAGTCATACTTAATTTTTTACAACATTTTTTAAAGTTGTTACCATTTATCCCATTCAGAAATGAAGAAACTGAATTAATTTACAATTTGCTAATTTATTGGTGAACAGATATGAATTTTTTATTTATTTCCCACTAGAATAAATTTGAATGAAGAACCTTGCTATAATTTGGAGATAAAATCCATATGCAAGAAATGTACAGAAGATGATGTGTGACAGAAAAAAATTCACTCTAAAATATTTTTCTTACATTTGTTACATTTTTACCAGTATTTCCTAAAGACAGAAAAAGTTCAAGGACAATGAGTGAAGCACTAAATACAAAGCCATAGAGGGCATATATTAATCAGTATATCTCATTTAAAAATTGTTGCTGTGTGTTTCAGATTCTTTCCAATCGAGCAGCATTTTTCTGTACCCAGAGAGTGAAAGTGAGTAAACTGTGTTGCTTCTGTTGCATTTTCTGGTTTTAAAAGAATTGTACTTTAAAATAAAATTATATTCCAAGATTTATGCTACATTATGACCCAAGAGATGTGCATTCCTTGGATGTGACATTTCCTGTAGAGTCACAGAAGGCTCACATAAAGCTCATGCATAAAGCTGTCACAGAGGTTTCCATATCACTCCCAGGAGAAGCAGGGCACTGCTGAAGTGTCGCTGGAACCTGGCACAGTCCTCAGCTAGTCCCTGGGGACCCTGTCCTCCTCAGACTTATGCTGGAGGATTCAGTGACATACCAACTGCTCAAGATAACAGGATCACAAAGAAGGCTTCAAATCTGCCTTGAAGGTACACACAGGGTACAGCAGAGAATACACACCAAAACCTATGTGCTGTTCAGGTAACTGCAGAAACCACTGGCAGCAAGTGCAGTACAGAAAGTCTCTCACAGACTTAAAATCATGTGATTGTGCCTCTGATGAAGCTCTAGTTTTGAGTAGAGACTTAGTATTTCTCTCAGTGTGCAGGGTCAAGTCTTACACTATAAATATTTTATCATGGTTACCCAGTCTTCATCTGTTTGGAAACCTGAATTCAGAAGCAGTAAGAAAGACTGAGAGGGTCAAATTTATACTTGATGTAACTCCCTGGCAGAAAACCAAGGATAAATTTGGCCCATATGTATGAAAAGAAGTAACTAAAAATGTACAAGTGTTACAGAGCAAGATAAAGCAGCAAGTCAAGGGAGAACAGAGGGCATCAGCTTGAGAGGTAATCAATATGTGTGGGAGGCTGGAAATGATAAGCAACACCAATGTCAACAGAAAGTCAGAAGCAGGGGGAAGAAAGCTATCACTGTGTTGTATAATAAAAACTTTCTCTCTGCAACTATCAGAGCTTGCCTTTCGTTATTTAATTGCTGTTGGTTATATGATGCAATTGACTGCACAAATATGCAAAAGCAGAAGTGATGAGGGATATGTCAGACCTTTTCTTAGGCTTTAATATTAATTTTTAGTATCCCATTTTATTGGCAAAAAACTTGGTTTGCAGTTCTGATTAGACCCCACCACCCATGGTATGTATTGTTTGTTATGTGTACAGTAAGGGCAAGGCAGCTGGAGAGATCATGTGCTGCCCCCAAAATGAATGGGCAAATAGAAAATCAAGACTGCAACTCTCCTTTTCCAACGTCAGCAATTTCTAATAGATGAAAGATGCTTTTTAATGAATGAATAAATATCTAGACAGATCCCAGCCATGGTACAATAATACCTTGTGAGTCCGGAAGTGCAAACATGTTGCAAAAAAAATGTTCACGGGTCAGGAGAAGATTTGGGCTGAATAACTCATGCTTATTTCAGATAAATAAGGGTCTGTTTATTGTCTCAGGTTGACAGCATGCTGTAGAGTGTCATTTTGGAAGTGGAAAGGCCAATTTACAATAGAAAGAATCGTTACATAAAATTATTATCTGGATTATTATCATTGCCCAATTATAACTGATATATCAATTATATATCATTGCCCAATATTCTGTGCAGACATTTATTCACATGAAATTAGGAAAGTGCAAATATAAGCAAGATATTGACTGTAAGAGTTTACATTCCCTAACTCAGCAGCTTCTATGCCTCCTTATAGTGTATTTTAGAATACATGAAAAAATGGCCTTTGTTATTCTGCCTGACAGAAACGTGCAGATCCTCTCAGATCTCGACTCTTCTACCCGTTGCTTTGAATACACACGTACTTACTACATCAATGTTGGGTAATCCTCCCCTTAATAACTGAATTTTATTTTGATAGTTTAAATGTATGATCTACGTGACTGCACCTTTTAGACACACTCTCTCTTTTTCTTAGAAAAACCTGACCATAGTTTATATGTGTTTTCCCACATATAAACTAAAATATTTTCGTGCTTGTTGGTATTTTTTAATAGTGTATTAGTAAAAGACTACGGTGTTTAAAGGGAAACAGGTAAGTCTAAATTTTAGCTCACTTTTGAGATGCTTTGGTAGTTAATAGTTGTTAGTGTTACGAACAGCATTAGTGCATCCTCCTTTCTGTAACACATTGTCTAAACAATTGTATGGTTTTTTGTACCCACATATAATCCAAACTCTTGCTCTTTTGAATTCCCCAATTAAGGGGCCAGTTCAAATGCATTAAAGTGTCTTTTTCCTTGTTTACTCAGATCTTTTTCCAGCAGATTGTCGTTCACAAACATTCATTCCAATGACCAACCTGCATACATTTGGAGTGAGATATGGGAAGTCCTCTCAGTTCCCCCGCTTCAATCTGGCAGTCCAGCATGTCTTCTATACTTATCAACAGTGAGATGTAGCTTTATGTTTGTCTTCTTAATTTCACCTCAAAATAACTGGAAAGTTTATGGAAAGCATATGGAAAGGAGGAGGAGACAGAAAAAATAAAAAGAGATTAGACCGTAAAAGTCTATTAGCCAAAATACTTACAAGAATTTGTCTTTGCTTAAGATTTAGATACTATTACATACTTCCCCACTTCCCCAGCCTCTCTTCCCTTTCCTTGGTGTCACTTGGGAGTATACATGGAAACATCACCTCCAAAAGAACATGCTGCATCCTCATTATTTCCTGCGTATGCACTTTTAAACACTGCACAGCACCTGTTTTGTCTTGTATACTGTTTATTTCATCCCAAAACTGATTGATTACAGGGTATTATACAAAAGGTAAAAAGTATAAATGGATCTTGAATTTGCAAGTTTGTTGTGTATCCATCAGTTTGACTGGCTTCAGAATTAGACACTGAAGGTTCATTTCAGTCTGATTGACAGACCACAGTTTGTGGTGCCTCCCAGTGTATTTTAATTATTTGCCATTATCTTGAATTTTTTCATTAAAAGGGTTCTTTAGTCCCACCTGCTATTCTAAGCTGTAAAAATTTCTTCTCTTTATATGAAAGATAAAAAGATCTTTCTATATGAAAGATAGAAAGATCTTCTCTTCTCTTTCTCTTTCTATGAAAGAAAACACTAGACTTTTTTGTTTGTTTGTTTGTTTGTTTGTTTGGGGTTTTTGGGTTTGTTTGGGGTTTTTTTTGTTGGTTAGTTGGGTTTTTTGTTTTGGTTTTTTTGTTGTTGTTTGTATAGTTTTTGTGGGTTTTTGTTTGATTGGGTTTTTTAATTTGTTTTTTTTCTGTCAAGAACATTTAAAGTTAAAACTACTCAGTGTATGTTCAGGCCACTCAGATCCAAATCCATGCACATTCTGTTTGAATAACTACTAATCCAAAAGAATATAAATAATTTTCATTTCTCTGTCCACCACAGCTCATCACTTTATACAAAACTATTCTGAGACATTTTCAATAAAGTAAAAATTTTATCATAGGATCCAGTTTAGACTAGTGAATTGCAAAAGGAACCCCAAGATTAGTTCTTGAAGACCTGTTAAGATGTATTTTTTTAAAAACAATCACATTTATGTGCATGATATTTCTAATGAAATTTGTCCTGCCACTATAAAAATTTTAAGGGGGTCCACAAATCTCCAAACAGTAGTACTCTAGCATTTGTAGGTTGTATTTTCGAATTTTTCACTGCTAAATTAAATGACTTTCTGCTGGAGAAAATCCCACTGTGGCTTTGTAATTGACTTTACCAGGAACAGAGCCAGGCCCAAATGTCCTGAGAATTATATTCTAATATACATAGATGGTGGTCATCTTCCTACAGTGTTTTTTAACTTTTTTGTCCCAATGACTCAGAACCTGCTAATCTAACTGAAAGCGTATTTTGTGTAGCATAATCTCATAGCATATTTTGGGGGTCCCCTGGGAGAAACAAGGGTCTTAAAAGAAAGATAACAAGGCAGATTTTTTTTCATCAGGAATAAGTAATTCATCATTTGACTGACACAGGAGGCAAGAGAGATCTTGGGAATCTTGGTCCAGGCAGATAGCTGCTGTATGGGACATGGTAACCTAGAGTATATTACTTTGAACTTTACAAGGACTTCATATTCTCTAGAAATTCAAAATGCAGGAAAAAAAATTTAAAAAAGGAAACCAGAAAAGCAATGGAAAGAAAGCAAGGCTTTCTATCTGATTGTTATATCTCATTAGCACCACACTAAAAAAACTCAGCAGACAAAATTCAAATTGTTGATTTTATGGAGTTATTGGCACTAAACTACTTACAGAAAAACAAAAGAAAAGGAATTATTTCACAAAAAAACCCTCTTACTTAAAGCCATTGCCTTTATTGTATTATATGACCTCAGAATAGGCTCTTTCTTTTTTATATTTTTAATAGTTATTTCATTTACCATAAAAGGCATAGTTATGAAAAGAAATTTTAATTTGTTTCACCTTAAAGTAAAAATAAGCTACCTGGTATCTAATTTACAGATCTTCCTTTGTTTATATTTTATAATTATTCTTTTGATTCATTTAAAATCCCCTTTGAAATGCTGAATATTAGAGAGGCAGCACAGATGCTGATTCTGTTTGCAATGGCCTAAAAAAGTGCAAGCTTTAATCTGATGTCTAGGCTGCATTAAAAAAATTGGATTGAAAAGGATTAGATTAGATTAGACCTTCTGGATTTAAAAATGTTAAAACTCCATTTATGCTTTAACATAATCTCCTTCCACTCTCTGAAGCCATCAAGCTGAGCTCTGTCCCTTGCAAGTATTTTTTACTATTATTATTATTAAATTTGCTTCTTTTTCATTTTAACATCCTAGTTTCATATTTGTAATAGCAAGAAATCCTCTGAGACAGATCTAAAAGTTATTCCTGACCTGGTGAATGGAAGGGCAGGCACTTAAACCTCTGGCTTTTATGATGATTTTATGTATTTGTGCACAGTCACAAATGTAAATATTAATAGCTAGTTTTTAAAAGCCAAATAAGAGTGAGTGCTTTTAGGAACTTTAGAGGCTTTTGAAAGAGTGGTGATGTTTTACAGTACTACAACTTATTTACAATGCATTATTATGAAGAAATGCACAGTTTAAAAAGCAATCATGCACTTTAGTAAATCTGAAGTACCTATTATCTACAGCATCTGTAAAAAAAAAAAAAAAAAAGCAAGCAATAATATTTGCAAGCTACTCATGGTACTTCAGAATTCAGATTGGCCTTTACTTCTCACAGAAATAAAATCAAGACATTGTTTGGGGGTTAAGGGAAGGCATCTCTCAGAAGCAAAATGGAGGAACAATAATATCCTTCCTGGGATCCATGCAACCTTTCTAGTGATCAAGATGATGATGGTACTGCTGGATTTCTGAACATTCCACACTAGGGGTAGGGCTATCAGATTTTCCAACATCACTTACTCTGTACTGAAAATATTTCACACAAACCAAAGACATTTATAAATATTAGATAATACTATCTCGTAAGTGTGGAAGATTATGGAATACTAACTCCTATATGAATATATTAAGTCACTGATACCATTTCTGCCTAACTACAGTGAATCAGCCCTTTCTTTTTGCCCATGGAGCTCTGACAAGACATGTGATAGATCACACCACCACATATGCCTTAATTTCAGCCTGTAGACACAGGCTCTGGTGAACATCCAGAAGATCCATTATCATGATTTGGTATGACATAGCAATACAAATAGATGGGTGCTGCTATCAGAAGAGTGGTGCTTGCTGAGCTGGGCTGGAGATCCCTTGGTTAATTTAGGATATCTGGGAAGACATAGCAAGGAGCTATGTTTACTATAACTGAAGAGTCCCACAGATTGATGAATCTGGTTCAGGACATTAGGAAGTGAACTGTCCAAACCAGGTTGCTCTGACACCAGCATAAAATGAACTAATAATCTGACCAATAATGCCAATTCTCAAGTTAGACTTCTCTATATATTCATCCAATAACTAAAAATATGTTTAACACAACCATATTAAAGAATAAGAGTAGGTAAAAATTTTTGTTACACGATTTTCTACAATCTTTGTGAAGCTCAAAGCTGTCAGGAAGGTGTAACTAGCTGAACACCATTATCCCTTAGCACCATCAGAGAAACTGAAATATTTTATGACTTTGGTAGGTGTTTTTTATCTTAGTCTTTTTGTTTTTGTATACTTTTCTGACAGCCACATTTAAGAGAGATGGTTTATGATCATAGCACACATCTGAGTATCTCAGCTGGATTTCCTTTAATGAAGGCTCATTTGATTTCATGTGTTCATTTTCACCGTCCCTCAGAGACAGCTCATTGCTGCCCACACTGTCTCAGGTTCTTCAGCTAAAAACATTTTTTTGCTATGTTAGTTAGTACAGAAATCCTGTACTACTTGGTAGACCATCAAAATACGCACTGCAAAACTGCAGTGGCCCATGAGGTGTTATCTCCTATGTAAAAATCAGCTATCAAAAGTCATTAGGATTAAGGGTCATAGTTCCCATTAAGAGAGTTGCAATTACTCCCTCATAAAATCTGTGAAGAGCCACAGAAAAACTGTATCATGGTTCATCCAAACATTAGACAAAAAACCTGTATGAATTGAAGACTAAGTTATCATTAAATTATTAAACTCATTAACTTTAATTCAGCATTGATAACTGGTAAATTGGAACAATTTCAGATGCACTCGTCGTAGGAAATTTATTTCTTGCTAGTTATCACAAAATTCAAGAAACAGCCAACAACTACTGCTAAAAAGACCTCTAAAAGCAGTCTAGAACTCTTCTACTTAGAGGCTGAAGCTAATAAAATCAGGATATTTTTCACCTTCTCTTCAACTCTGCAGTCAAGGTTGTGACAGAAATGAGCTATCATTAAAGGGTGAACCAAAACTCCTGTTTGTAATTAACCATTATACCTAGCAGAAGAGACCTGGACTTCAGGAAACCAAATCACAGCCCTTGCAGTTGAGAAGAGAAATGGGAATTATGGATGAAGTGCAAGAAAATTGTTGTACAAAGTGTCAAGAAGATTTTGCTGTTTTAGGAAAGAGTACCAAGTCAACAGTGCCTTGCACACTATAGAGGTAGATAGTCACACATTTTGCTTGATTAATTGCCTCTAATTTCAAGCCTATAGGGGTGCATTAGGTGCATTTTGATTGCTCTTGACTGCAGCAATTTCAGTACCGATTTTCATCAGTTTAAACTGTAACTGCTTAAAATTCTCACTTAAAAGAACATTTATCAGCCAAAACAATATTATATGAGACTATTCAAGTTTCACATTTCAATTAAATTCTGACTTGATATTAAAGTCAATATATTGAAATTTCAGTTGTAATATAAAGGTCAGAAAAACAAGCACCACAAGTTAATAGCACAATACCGGCTATTGATGGTTTTGATGAAACCATATATTTTTTTAATTTTTACAATTGAAATTGCAATTGTCTTATTTTGTCCTGTTTTCAGATCAAATTTTCCCTTTTATATTAATTGAGCAGGTCTCTTTCACTGACAGAAACACCAGAATGTTATACCACATTGACCCAAGAATCTGGGCACCAAATCCTTTAGCATTAGCTGTTGCTGAAAATATTTATAAATGGTAGAGTAATACTGGCCTAGAGTACAAATTATGAGCCCAGACATTTCTTATTTAATTTCAGCAATTCTACTGCCGTGAGAAAAAATTGTCAAAGATTTGAACTAGGCACATGCAGTGTGGAAGATGTGAATAATATCATAATTGCTCTACACTAGTAAATATTTCTGAATGTCATTTAGGTAATTGCACTTTATGGTGTTTTGTGGGTGAAAAATACTTTCTATATACTTCTATTTTTTCTCTCATATTCTGTGATTTCTCATTAACTGTGCAATATTCTCTATCAAATATGTAAAGTATGCTAACCTATATTGATTTTCTAAGTGTTGAGTAAGAAATAGGATACTAGTACAAATAATTTTATGGAATAACAAAAAAAAACTCTGAAAGTCCAATTTCTGTAAAATATTATAGCCATTGCTAACTCAACATTACATCCTAAACTGACATGATTATTTGACCAGATAGACTTAAATGTATTAAGTAGATAGAAAGGCAATATACCAATATACACTCATATCAGTATGAAGCACTGCTATTCTGATTTGCAAGGAAAAAAACCTATTTTTAAAAAATTTGTGGAAAAATTGTAACTCCTTTACATGATTTCTGCAAGCCAAGTCAAACAATGTACACTACAACCTTATGTTTTATTACTACTATACAGATTTTGTAGAACCAACGGTTTTACTTGTATATAACCTTGAGGCTGTGCCCTAAGGCAGATTGTCAGAGACTGTGAATAACTCTTCTTTTCATGCATCCTTACAGCAGAACAGCTAGCTGGTTGAGGACTGCAAAGTTCAACAGGTTAAAAAGCTGAGTAGGTCTTTTCTGATAAGAAAAACAAATAAGAAAGAAAGGCTTAAAGGCGGAGTCTTAGGAAATGCCAGCACCTGACAGTGTTGTGCATCAGGTCTGAAAAAGCCACATAAACAACTTTCCCCCAGGAGTCTCTATGAACTCTTTCATAAAATCTCAACCTTGGTCACAGAAGTGGGGAAAGTCTCTGACTTCTCTCTGTGTGTCCGTCTGGCACAGAAGGTGGCACCTAACTTAGGGAGATACTTCCATTTTCCGTCTCAGGGGACTCTAGGCTGTCAAGGGAGGTTGAACAAACCTACCATCATCTCTCTGAAGTAACAAGTCTAATTTGTTCCCTTGGGCTCCAGCCAGTTGCCCTGAGTGCACTCAGCTCACAGACAGACGCCGTCCGATGGGGAGCCTGGCACCTGAGCCGAGGAGCAGTGTGTGGAGGCTGCAAGCAAGCAAGGCTTCTACCTACCAGCCATGGAAAGCCAACAGTGAAAACAAAGCCTTTGTACCACCATTCTGCTCAGTTAGAATGCTGGAATAACACAGCTTTGGTATTCAAAAAAAAAAATCTAGAAATGGTCATTAATTACATCGTCCATCAGGGAAGCAATCTCCCAGGCATGAGCAGCCCTAGATGTAATATAGCAGCCTATTAGTCAATTGTATTTCCAACAGAAACGAAGCAGGAAAGATAATTTTTTTTCTGTTTCTGTCTCACAAAAGTAGAAAAACCAAAATATTTTTATAATTTTTCAGTGGTGCTTCCTGGTTTTAGTGGTTGTGATTTTTTTTCCTTTTGAGTCTTAAATGAGACTACAAGTTATAAGGAAAATTTGAGAATCAGAGCCCTGTGAGCCTTCAGCAAACATACAGACAATTCAATGTATGACAGACATATTAGAGGGTCTTTCCACTTCAGCTTTCTGAGACTCATTGGAGATCTATTATCACAGAAATCAATAGAGGAAGAAGTATCTTCAATCAATGCTGATCACCATGATGGATCTCTGGAATAAAAGAAGATTTTGAGGAGAACTCAAAACCTTGAGTGCTTGGGATAGTTATTGACATACCATATATTTTGCATTTACACTTTTACTAAGCTAACAGGTTTTTTTTTCTTCACTCACTTTGTTTCTATTAAATAGAATTTCTAATCCCAATTCAAAGTAGGGGTTTTGTTCCCCCATAACAAAATGGCAAAGAAGGCACAAATCCTAGCAATTTTCCCTAAGTCTTTGGAAAGGGCAGTTAACAGCAACTTCACACAATCAGACTTATGTGGGTTTAATAATGAGGAACAACAACTAAATTGAAAAACATATAAACTCAGAAGATATAAACAGCTGCTGGATTTTTTCTCTTAGTGACAAATTGTAGCTGTATCTGGTACTTCCTTTTCTAGACAAGTCTTTCATTGTCTACTTTCCAAGAGAACATTCTTTGCCTGTATTAGCTCAGCTGTTATTTACAATTACATGTTTTTATTGTCCTCCTGTCTTTTATGCACATATATTGTATTTATAGATGTAGTTATATGTGTATATCAGTATTCTGCTGAATTTTCTTTACCCAATGCCACTATGATCTGTTTATATCTAACAGTCTCTGAGACAGATCCCATTCTTGGGACTTAAGTGTGTGAAATTACAATACAATAAATCAAAAATACATTAATCACTTTTAAAAAATCTTATAAATGAGAACAGTGAAAAATGAATCTTATATTTTGTCCTGTGACTCATTCTTTGACAATAATTCTTTGGTGAAAAGAACTAATGTACTGCAGAATCAATAAGCTTTCAGACATACTACATCAGTGTGTTTCCTTTGTTGATCCATATTTTCATTATTAACAGTTAATGTCAAGAGTGGCCTCTGTATAGCTGGGGTGTTTTAAGTTTATTTCATCACTGTGGAATTCTTCCCTCTTTGAGAGAGATCTCAGGTAGGACAGCAGAGTCAGAAACCAAAATTAAGACTAACATGATACAATTAAGATTTCCCAACTAGATCACTTGGGTGCTGGATTTCACTGTTCTTTTTGTTTGCAAAGAATTTTTTGTTTGTTTTCTTCTGTGCTAATAAACCTGATTGAATTTCTGATTCCCATTTCCTTCTAGTGAATCAACTATTCACAGATTGTTTATGTTTCATCAAGTGAATGTCATTAATTTGTCATAGGTCATAAAGCCAGAGGGAGTTTTGTTTGCTAGAGAAACTCTAGCAATTCTTTAATAATTACATTGGAATGAAATCACAATTATCATGAAATTATGGTTTTTTGTAATTTAACAATATTGTGCTTACAGAGCAAAGAAGCATGCATGTTGAGCAAAGCTGATACAACAAACTTTACAGATAATTAGAACCTGATTTAGATGTGTGGATCAACCTTCTCATTTCAGTATATCCTGGGAATATATTCACAATGTCACAGTGTTCATATCAATTTGCATTTTGCAAAAGCAAACCACAGCACAAGATCTTTCTATTTCACAACATCAGCCCCTAGTCTGACTGTACCATGCACATCTTGCAGCTGAAGAACGCATTTCAGAATGACAGAACTCCAGAATAATTTGAGTTGGAGTAGACCTTTAAATGGCTATCTAGTCCAAATCCCTGCGATGACCAGGGAGTTCTTTGACTAGATGTTCACATGCCACACACAGCTACTAAGAGAGGACTGCCTTTTACCTGTACCACAGAATTGCAGCCCCCTCTTGCTGCTGCTTATTGATGTCTTGTCTTCTGCTGCAATGCAGCTGAAATGCACCCTGTTGGGCTGGGCCAGGCAGACTGCACCTGCCTCAGTTTATTGTCACTTGATGTGTAGGTTTTGGTAAGATGAAATATAGTTGGTAACTTCTCATTCAAGGGATCAGGTTTTTTCATTCATAGGGAATAGGCAGTGGGTGACTTGCACTTTGCTACAAAATGAGGTATTTCCAACTCAGTAGTATAAAAATAGCTTTTACTGGTCAGTGTCAGGCACGTAGCTAGTGCAAGAAATTATTTTCATCCTGTATTATAACTTTTACTCAATACAGTCAATAAGGACAAAAACCCTGTATAGTACTCCTTCACCAAGTCACAACAGCGTAAGAAGGGCTGAATTTTTGTCTAGAAACAATTTAGTCCCTGGTGTGTTGTTGCAATAGTTCAGATATTTACTACTCCCAATAAAAATATTTTTGCAAGATCATAATATCTTACTATTCAAGAGATGGATGCTAAAATGCACCTAGTTGCAAGGTCTGAGATTAAACGTCTATGCCCTGCACAAAAGTTCTGACAGATATCCTTTTAGTGCAATTTTTCTGTTGTTTTTTCTGCTACTTCAGAACTTTGATAATTGGTGCTGTGTATTGCTTGCTTGTTGGGAATTTTATTATTTTTGTGTCTTTGAGCTTATTCTTCCAAATTTCCCAGAAGTCAGAAATCAGTGAAGTTTTTTAGTGCATGCAGTTATTCATGAAATAATAACCTATTTCACTTTGTACATTTTTGTACTTGCACTAGTTTTCATTTTACAAACTCTAAAAAGAGATCAGTGACATTTTTGAGAGAAGGGAATGCATTCTAGCATATACACAGTCCTTTGATGTCAGCATTTCTTCGTTAGGGAAAGTCACACTGTGATGCTTATAAATACATTTAAGCTTTTATTTTACAAAGCTTGTAATAGATAATTTCTTCTCCCTGCATACTTTCTCCTTTCATTAGCCCCTGTTAACTAAATCATCCTTAAATAACTGAATAGCACTCTAATAGCACAGCATAAATTTAAAATCTCCTAAAAGCAAATAAAGTCTGGAGGTGAAGGAGTTTTGAGCACAGACCTACAATTTCAGCACTTCTACTCTTTGGAAGGTTTCAGCCTTGCTTGAATGATATGCCTCTTTGATTAGCAGAATTAAGTACCTCAATTCCCAGTAGGATTCTAAGATGAACAATCCTTTGTGCTTTTGCAGACCTTCATCTGAGAGCTGTGTTCAGAATACAGTGTGTAGTGTAAAAATTCGCTTTAGCCATGGCTGCAGCAGTGCCTAGCATGAGTCAGAGGTTTAATTGCTCATCTCAGGTAGCAGAAGGTTCAATTTCTTTTTCTGCATGAGGGTTCAAAATTCTAGAAGTAAATACTGACCAATGGGAAACTGGCGTTTGATTCAAACATTGACATGTGTCACAATATCATGGCAAAAAAAATGCAAACTATACAAGTAGAACTAACCAGGTGTCTTGAACAGCCTCATTAGAAGGACCCTAATCCTTAAAATAAATTTTCTACCACTTTACATGCACTGTTATTTAGGTATATGAACAGCGTTTTGAGTAGAAAAATTATTGAGATTATGCAGGAAATAAGATTTAAACAAGATCAAATCAATAAGAAGCAGTTAATTAAAAAATACCAGAGAATAATTAATTAAATTTTTGTCTCTTCTTCACCAGTTTTTTGATTAAATTTTTAATGTCTTTATCTTTTTTTAAAGTGTTTACTACTACTTAGACAGACCCTTATATTGTGTAAATGCAATATATAACTTCATCATATTAGATTAGTAAAACTATTAATTTTTTTAATTGTTTTTGTAACTCCGACATTATTTAACTTTTTATATAAAGAGTGATATACTGCAATAAAATTTGTGTACATTTCCAAACATTCTTCAATGAATCTATAAAAAGTACAGATTGTAGAGTCATCACTACCTGTCCTAATGAGCTTAGCTGAAATACATTGGCATAATGGAACAGTTCTTTTCTCACCCAAATTACCAATTTTCTACTGACTCCAGAATGGTTGAAGAAGAGACTATGTGACACTTGTTTTTCTTGATTTTGTACAAAAATATTTACTATTCAAATTATTTTACAGGTCACTCAGCTTCCTGTTAGGTCCTTTTCATCTGCTACTCTGATGATACTTGAAGTTTTGCTAAAATGGAAAAAATGAGAAAACACTATACTGAACCTTGCAAGGTAAACTGTGTTAGCAGGCATATGAGGATATAATGCAGAAATCTTACAGTTTTCTAAACAAATCTAAATTAATAGAAAATCAGACACTTAGAAAATACCTCTAAGCAATGATGTCTCCCTAATGCAATGTACTGGAAGACCTTAAAAGCAGGGGGTTTTGTTCAGTCCTGAATTCTCCATACCAGTAAAACTTCTATAGATTTTAGAAAAAGATATATGAAGTAAAGAATTTTTTTTCATCATCTTCCTTATATTTGCACATATCATGAAAGAAATAAAATTTATTTAATTATCTAAGATTTATCAAAATAATATACTTTCTCTGCACTACCAAGGAAGAAAAACATGTTTTTTACACTTAGGCATAAACAAGGAGACATGCATGTGCCTGCAGGGCTGTGATCTTCTTGTCTCAGTGGAGATGTGGTGGGATGGTTCCTGTGGCTGGAGCGCTGGAATGGAAGGATACAGGTTCTTTAGGAAGGGCAGGCAGGGCAGATGAGGACACGGTGTCACCTCCTGTGTCAGTGACCAGCTGGGGAGCACAGGGCTCTGCCTGGGGTGGGTGAGGAGCTGACAGACAGGGGGTGGGTCAGGGCTAAAGGAAGGGTGGGGACAGAGGACAGGGGACACGGTAGTGGAGGTCTGCTGCAGGCCACCTGGCCAGGAGGGCTCAGCAGATGAGACTCTCTGCATATGAGCAGCCTTGTACTCATAAACCCTGGTGTTCATGGGGGTCCTCACCCTCCACAATAGCTGTTGGAGGGAAAACAATCCAGCAGGTTCCTGGAATTCATTGATGATGACTTCCTCCTTCAATGAAGAGTTGAGGAGAAAAAGTGCTCTGCCAGATCTTGTTCACATCAAAAAGGAAGGGCTAGTGGAAAATGTGAAGCTCAGGGCAGCCTGGTCTGCAATGACCATGAAGTAGCGGAGAAAACCAAATTCCTAGAGCAGCAAAGAGAGTACGTAGCAAGTTCACTGATCAGCTCTTCAGGGGAGCAGACTCTGGCCTCCACAGGGATCTGCTTGGTGGAATACCATGGGATAAAGCCCTCCCATGGGAGGGAAGGGGGCCCAAGAAAGCTGGTTGATATTCAAGGATCACTTCCTCTAAGCTCAGGAGAAATGTGTCCCTACAAAGAGCAAGTATGGCGAAAAAATCCAGAAGACCTGCAGGGATGAAAAATCAAAATCTAAAAGGAAGCCTGTAGTGAATGGAAGCAGAAAAAAATAGCTTGCAAGAAATACAAAGAAATTGTACAAGCAACCAAGAACCAGGTTAGGAAAGCTAAGACGTTGATAGAATTAAATCTGGCCAGGGATGTCAAGGGCGACAAAGAAAGCTTCTCTAGGTAGGTGGGTAATAAAAGGAAGACAGGGGAAAGTGTGGGCATTCTCCAGAAGGAGACAGAAGACCTGCTTCCCCAAGACATGGAGAAAGCTATGGTACTTGCTTTTTTTGCCTGTCTTCACCAACAAGTGCTTCAGCTGCACCATCCAAGTCACAGAAGGAAAAAGCACAGACTGGGAGAATGAAAAATGACCTACTGGAAGGGATGCCATCCAGAAGGACCTGGACAGGCTTGAGAGTTGGACCTGTGCAAACCTCATGAAATTCGAGAACACCAAGTGAAAGGTCTTGTACCTGAATTGGGGCAATCCCAAGCACAAGTACAGGCTGGGTAGAAAATGGATCAAGAGCAGCTCTGAGAAGGACTTGGGGACGTTGCTGGATGATAGCATCATCTCTCCTGAAGCCCAGAAAGACAATTTTTTTCTGGGCTGCATTCTGAGCAGTGTCATCAGCAGGGTGAGGGAGGGGATTCTGCTCCTCTAGTCCATTCTGGTGAGACCCTACCTGGAACCCATCCAGCTCTGGGATACTCAACATAAGCAGGACACAGACCTCTTAGTGGGTCCAGAGGAAAGCAATGATCATGACCAGATGATTGGAACATTTCTCCAGTGGAAGCAGGCTGAGAGAGTTAGGGTGCTCAGCCTGAAGAAATCTCCAGATAGACCTAGAAGATGCCAACATAAAATCTGAAGGGATTTTGGCAGGAGCAGGTAGTAACAGGAAACAGGGGAATGGCTTCAGACTGGTAGAGAGTAGGTTTATGTTAGATATTAGGGAGAAATTATTTTATCTAACATAGGAGAGGGTGCTGAGGCAGTGGCACAGGTTGCCCAGAGAAGCTGTGGATGCCCCATCCCTGACAGTGTTCAAAGCCAAGCTGGGTAGGGCTTTGAGCCACTTGGTGTAGTGGAAGGTTCCCTACCCATGGCAGGGCGTTTGGAACTGGATGATCTTTAAGATGCCTTCCAATCCAAATCAGTCTATGATTTTATGTATCTATGATTCTAATATTGAACAATGATTGCCAAATGAAGAAATTCCTTTTCTGGTGTTTTTTTCTTTAAATGTAATAAAATCAGGGAAGACTGCATACTTGTTTAAGAGTCCCTATATGTCTTTCTTTCTTGTGAAACAGGCACATGAACTGCATGTATAATCTTGGATTTACTACATCTGTACACATTGCCTGCATACATTGAGTGATCACATTTTTGAGAGGCATATATACCAAACATTTGAAAATCTCAAACATTTTCATGGAACTGGCCAGTACCAAGGGCAGTTGTTGAAATCCTTTAAGCCTTGACTGCACAATGGAATTATTAATGTGAGGCAGTGCTCCTGTGTGACATGTAGCCAAATTAAAAGTATTCATTCAGATGAAAATTCACAGATGAAGTTAGAGTCATAGGCTTATGAAATATTTTGGTTTGCAACAGACCTTACAGATCACCTAGTTCCATTGCCTACCATAAGCAGGAATAAAGATGATTATTAAAATTCTGTTGATGTGAAAGTTCATATGACACTGAGGGACTGACATCAAACACAAGTAGTGGAAGCTGGACATGTCATACAGAGCCATCTGTATGACAGATGTCATACAGACATCTATCAAAGTGATATTTGACATGTATCAAAGTGCTCTCATCCAGCACTTTGAAAGGAAAATGCTTTAAGTGGTTTTCTTGTATATATACCACAACTGGAATAATAATTTATTCTTATTTGTTTGGGTTATGTTAATTTATTGCATCAATTTATTTTAAGTTGCTCTTTCTCTTGGTTGAATACAGTGTAGAGCACAATACATTGTCTTCAACTGCATCTTGCAACTGGACTGGTATAAAGATATTTAAGCAGTATTAGAAAATACATTTCTACTCAATTCTAATCTACTCACTAGGACTTAACAACCTTAGCTGCAAGTACTAATTTTTAATTAATCAATGATACAGGAGTTGTTTGGGGGTTTTTCTTTAAAAAAAAAAAAAAAAATCCCATTCTACTGAAAATTTGCAGGACTGCAGAGACTAAATGGTATGACTCTCTGTTTTACAGTGATTTTTAAAATCTATGCAATACACTACTACCAAAAATTCAGGTAGGAACTTCAAGAAGGGATTTGTTAATACATAAAAATGTAGTGTGACAGTTGTCTCCTTAAAATTAATACTTGGGAACAGCAACAACTTTATTTCAGATTGCCATTTGTAGTTGGAAATACACCACATGTGGAGAGCTGAAATACTATGAAAGCTAAAAATCCCATGAAATATTATTTATTATTGTGTGCATTTCATGGGAAAAAATTACTGATGCTGTATCTCTGAAAGTATTATCTGAAAAGAAGGAATTTTTTTTCATAGTGTTTTAACTTCTTGTTTTCTTCAACTGTCAAAAAAAAAAAAAAAAAAAGAGGAAAAAATATGGCCAGATATAATGGTTAAATATAATTTTAAGTATTGATGTGAAATATAGAAATTCCATGTAGATTTCATTCCAGACTTATAGAAAATAAAAAGTGAAAAAGAGTGTTGGGATATTATTTCATTTCCATAAAGTCTGGGAAAATTTATATCCTCCTCATCTTTTTGTGGTCACTTTTCTTTTTATATGCCATGAATAACTCCTCAAAGATGGCCCTGTGGGGAGGAGCCCACTGAGGTGCAGGATGCTGCTGCATTTTTGTGCAAACAGCAGAGGAATTACAGATAAATTACTGTATCTCTGCTCCAGTTCCCTTTCTGTGAAGCACTGACTGCTTCTACCTTTCTGTCTTTTTTTTTCCCCCTAGAGATTGTTTATTCCTAAATGATCACCTACTGCATCTTTGTGCAAAAAGCAGTGAAACTATATCTTTAACTGGACAATTTGGATTCACTGAATAAAGATCAAACAGCTGTCCAGATTTGCCAATTTTAATTCAGTAACTGAGAGTTTTGTCAATAATAAAGATTAAAAAAAAGAAATATAAATTAATCTCAGATTATTTATCAATTATTTTAAAATAAATAATGTGGATTTCTGAGTGCTAAATCTTAATCTAGCAAATTGCCAACAACTGAATATGAGCCATTTATAACAGTGTTATAAAACAAATAGATTTATGTTTTCTACTACTCAAAGGTTGTTAATCTTTCTTTAGTCAGTCCTCTCTCATTTATGAAGAGAAACCATCAATACTTTCCACAGTGATAACAATCTTTGAAATTTGTATGCTCTCATTTTTCACCTAGATCACAGAAAAATGAAATTTGGAATATTCAGAAGAAAAACATCAATTTTCTCCCATCTTCTTTAGACGACATTATTTTGGAAAAATAAAATTAAAATGGAATAAAATATCTCAGTTTCAAAAAATAAATAAACAGTCTGTTCGTCATGCACTTATCAGTTGTACAAGACTACTATCAATGTTAGTTCTGTGAAAGAGGGAAAAAGGCAGAGGAAAAGAAGAAAAGATAGCCCAGCAAAAAACTCCACGCACAGAGGTTGCCAGTTTTCCAGGACACTTACCTTTCAAGTGCATGCTACACTCTTTCTCCATCCTCCTAGCTTTTAAACTCTAGCTCTTTATGATGATAATGAAGAAAGCAGGCAGCAGATGCTTCATCTTAACCATGAAAGAGAGGGTAAAGTGTGACTCTGGGTAGTCTTCAGAAAATGAAGATCACGATCAACAGACACTTGGGAGACTAGCTGTGTTCAAAGCACATTCAAAAACACGGAGAAACTCATTAATGTTATATCACATGGCTACCCTCCAGGGTTAAAGAAACAAGACAAAGTTTATGTTAGTGTAGATACAAGTGGACTTCTAAATAAATGATTTAATCAGTTCAATATTTCTCTCTCTATTGTATTGTAAAGAACGTCTCCTTTTGATGCATGTTTCTTTTCTTCCTTTTTTTTTTTCTATTTTTTTTCTATTTTTTTTTTCTGTGGAAAAACAAATATCTGAGCTTGCTGAGCAGGTTTGTTTGTTGCCAGCACCTGTTATCTGCAAGCTATGATACAGGCTCTGTGAAGCCAAAGAACATTAAAAGTAGGCAAGCTCTTCAACTCTCATGATAATTAGAAACAAGATAGAAGAAGTGCAAGGGGAAAATAGAGAATGGCAGGATATATTTTGAAAGATGAAAGGAACCTAGAAGAGCAGCAGTCTAATTAAACCAGAAGTGGATATGCTACAACCAGAGCACTCTTCTGTAAATGACGCATCGTTAAAAGACATTAAAGCTTCGTTCCTGAAGAAAATTTGTTGCTACTAAAATAAGAGGAGAAAAACATGAGAGAGAGATTAAATTGATGTTATAAACTCCAACAGTCTAAGAATAAAGATAAAGGGCTGAAGGAAAAATACCATTTAAATAAGCTAATTCTGGAAGACATCAGAGAAAACAAGACACAGACTATTAAAATTTTAAAAAATAGCTAGTTATAAGAGCTAGAATGTTGATGATAATTATTTTCATATCTTTTATTATCCTATTCATATGATTAAAACATTCTTCATTAACTTGACCAAGGTGTCAGAGTACCCACAGTTTATTACTACTAAATATAGTGCTAATTTATCGATGCATGGGAGCAAGAGAGGTTAACTTTCCAAAAGCAATCATTGTGTTTGGTGCTGTAACTTTTAGTTATCCAACATTTAACTTATAACAGGCCTGCTTTCCAGAGGAATAAGTACTCCTTATTCCACCTGAATTCTGAAATATTTCCTGTTTCCTGGGCATTTTTTATGCCCATGGCATTACTCTCTGGTCAGAAAAAAAGCAGATGTATCCACCAGCAGTAGCTAGCTCTTCAGCAGGGGCTTTAAGGTATGATTCACTCAAGCCTGTAAGCAAAGGTCTGAATATGTGATTATTGATATGACAGGTGGTGTTTGAAGAAAGACCAGACCTAAGCTGAGTTGAGACCTTTTTTGAAGGGCAATATTCTTGCTGTGAGCCAAGTGTCTGGAGAGGTGGACATGAAAGAGCTGGTTCAATAATCCTGTATGATCATGTGTATATAGTTAGTCTGTAATGTGAAATAACATTCGTTAGATAGTGTGATGACCTACTCCATATTCAGATCTTCTTTGCAGGAAACAAACCCAATAAGTTTGTCATATTACAGGGTAAAGTGCATAAAGGAAGAGAAGTAGGAGCAAGGAGTCAAAAAAGGGATCATTACTCTCCAGATGGAACTGGAAGAAGTCACATACGTGCCCTTGCTGTGCAGACACTATGAGAAATTTAATCTCTTTTTTGTTAACTATTATATAAATTTACTGTTCAGACAGTTTCCAAATAAACTTATTTTCAAATGTTATTTTATATTCAGTTTTAGCAATTCTTATGAAAGTACCAAAACTTGGCAAAGTACAAGATTGGTCAGCTGTCAAGTATTATTCATTATTTTAGGATTAGTTTCAAGATATTGATTTGGTAAGTCACCCTGTGTTAAACACAAAAAAACGCTTCCAAATATGAATGAATACAGTTTTTAAGAGTTTGATTTGTGATGCACTCCTTTGAGAAGCTTCATTTTTTCTTCCTTTTCCTAATAGTTTTTATCTGTATAACTTTTACAAGAGGCTTTATTGTTAAATGATAAATGTTAAACGAGGAATGGGTTAAAAACTGGGTCATGGCTGATACGGGTTTGAAAAGCACAGAATCATTCTCCATCCTTTCTGAATGTTGAAGTGGCAGCAGAACACATACATGATTTTCAGGCCTCTGAAAACTGACTCTACCAGCCCTCAAAGGAGGAGTACTCGCCACCTACCAGGAGGCCCAGCATAACAAATGTAGGAGACCAGAAACTGCCAGAGCCCTGGAGAGGAAAGAGTGCAAAGGAGAGAGGAAAATTTTGACAAAAACACAAGTAGGCAAGAAAGAATAAATTTTAGACAGCACTTCCATCACTAAACAATACAGGGAGAAAGAAAGAAACCTTTCTTCGAGACCAAATGGACTCATGAGAAACTGACAAAAAGAATGGAGACAGAAAATCCAATAGTAATGAAGAAAAGCAGCTGGGGTCAGTTTATATTGTGCAACAAAGGTGAAACAGGCCATGGTACAGACTGAAATTGCAGTCAATTGTGGGAGGAATCAATTCTTTCAGTGCTGCACTTATTGATATTAGTTCATAAAAGTAAAAGGAATTTGGTCTCAGATAATCCATGTCCTTGTTTTGTTAATGTAAATAGTGAGCTGCAAATGTTACTATTTTATACTTTAAACTGGATGTAGAACCTTTTCCCAAAGCCTCTTCATTGCACAAGGGTGTAAAGAATCAAGCAGTTTTCAGTGAAGCAGTTCTGTGTACACAGAGGTATAAGTGAAAATACCATTTGACCCACTGAGTGTATCTCCCTGTGGATTCATAAGAATTTTCAAAAATCATGATTTTTTTCCTCCAGATCAGTAGTTTCAGTACAACAGAACACTCTACTTTACTCTTGTGTAAATTGAATGCTTAGGGAGGATTAAAAAGTATTATTAAATGTCAAAAAAGGTTCCAAATATTTCACTTTCAGGAATTATTTCAGAGAACTTAAATAAAAAAATAGATGGCATGATTAATTTTTAAACTATTTTTAAAACTATTTTTCTCCAAAGGAAAACATACTATCCTTCAGGATTTACTTATAACCTAGTGGAATCTACAAAAAATGAAAGCAATTTTAAAAAAAAAGAAAACACAAAACCACACAATAAGTTAAGTCAAATGTATGTGGCTCTGTAACTCCTCAGAATGTGCATCATCTGTAAATGAAGATTTTTCATATAAAGGCAGCATTTTATTATATAGAAGATTATATTATAAAATATAATTCTCAAAAATGTTGTCAATCAAATTCTATCCCTTTTTCTCATCCTTGGATGCAGTGGGAGGGGTTGATAGGAAAGGTGAGCAGGAATACATTTCATGGAAGTACATCACAATCTAAAGGACATTACCAGCTAGGGGAAATCTAAAGGATGTGCAGCTTTACATTACGCGTAGTAAGTTTTTCTATCTAAAGATCTTCATGAAGTTAACACTTCTGATATTAAAATCTAAAGCTTTTCCTGGTGCCCTGTTTCACTTTGATATAAAATAGCTGTGGAGTGACAAAGATAGTTAAAATGTTGTAAGTGACCCTTTGGGCTGTATTTGCATGGCAATCACTACATACTGCTTATCTCACAATCATACTGCATATCTCATAGCTTATCTCACAATTATTGATTGGCCTGGTTGGAAAGGACCTTAAAAATCACACAGTTCCACCCCTCTGTCATGGGCAGGGACACCTTCCACTAGACTAAGCTGGTCTGAGCTTCATCCAAGCTGGCCTTGAACACTTCCAGGGATGGGGCATCAACAATTTCCCTTTCCATGTGCAACCTGTGCCCATGCATTCGGTCATGCAATATCATGGCATGTTGTTGTAAATAGACTCTCTCCATCTTTCTTGTAGGCTTCCTTCATGAAGGCTACAATTAGATCACCCTAAAACCCTCTTCTTTTCAGGCTGAACACCCCCACATCTCTCAGCCTTTCCTGTAAGGAAAGGTGCTCCATCCCTCATCATTGTTGTGGCCTCCTCTGGACTTGCTCCAGCAGGTCCCTGTCCTTCCTGTGCTGGGAGCCCAGAGCTGGATGCAGTGCTCCAGGTGGGTCTCAGCAGAGCAGAGCAAAGGGGCAGAATCCCCTCCCTCCCCTGCTGCCCCCAGGCTCTGGATGCAGCCCAGGACACGTTTGGCTCTCTGGGCTGTGAGTGCCATGGCTGGGCCATTGCAGCCTCTCACCCACAGCACCCCCAAGTCCTTCTGGGCAGGGCTGCTCTGGGTCTGTTCATGCCCAGCCTGGGCTGATACCAAGGATTGCCCCGACCCAGGTGCAGCACATTATACCTGGTCTTGTTAAACCACAAGAGATTTCCATAGGCCCCCTTCCTGAGCTTGTCCAGGTCCCTCTGGATGGCATTCTCTAAGCACTTTATGAAACTGTACTTTAGAATTGATTTTTATAGTCAAGTAAAAACTAAACATAACCATCAACAAAATCTATTGTTCAATGTAATTAATGTTGCCACAAGGAATGCAATGCTACAGATGGGTGTACAGTGATTCTGATTCCTTTTTTCTTTGTGTGTTTGAATTTGGCCAGTGCTGGTATAAATTTAGGTGATGCTGACAATTAATATTCACTTTCAGCTGTTGGCTGCTTTTTCAGTCATCACAATTAACTCCTGGTTTAATATAACTTGTAGAGTGGCAGAGTCTCACACACATGTGATAAATTAGATAGATGATAGGTAGACAGATAGAAAGATAGATAGATAGATAGATAGATAGATAGATAGATAGATAGATAGATAGATAGATAGATCAGCTGCCCTAATAATGGTATTTTCTATTAATATTGAGTAGGTTATGCTTCTATGCCTTGTCAGCAGTCAACTACTATGGGGTGTAATGCTGGAGACTGTGGCACCTGCCTTACTCTTCTTGATATGTTCTTCTTACTTGTTACTAATTCCTGTAAAGGAATAAACATCAATGGCCCCTCAATTGTGCTTGCATTCTTTAGGGATGCAGCCTTCAAGGAAGCAATGAAAAGTTCACACTCAGCTGGTGAGACTTTTCACTTTGCTGGATGAAAACAGCAGACTTGTCAGTAACCAAACGAACAAGGAACTAAGGTCATGAAATGGGCCCAGCCAAGTTCTTTCATTAACTGTGTTCCTAAAAAGGACACAGAGCATGAGCAACTTACTGTTGACCCAATGGATAGGTGAAAGCTTGCAATCTACACTAAGAGGGAAGAAATTAAATGGAGAGGAGAGGTTCTTACAATGCTTTATTACCCTGCATTGTTTCAATAAATTATACTGTTTCTTTGCACAGCTAGTAAATGTTATCATATCTACATTTCTTAATTATGAATCCACTACTGATGTTCATAGCCCATCTCCTGTAAACTTAAGGTTGGACAGTTTGTCATAGCACTAAATCCTTTGGACACACATGCCTCAGGGGGCTCAGTCAATCAACAGCAGTAGAAAAGAGATGCATTTCAAATTTTCTTATTTATAGGACTTGAATAAGCAATGAAAGTGGGTGCAAAACACTTTAGAACTAAATGTACTATTATCATCATAACTTGCAATCTGAACATATGACATTCAAAGTTGAGAAAATTGCTTATGTTTCAGGAGACTCAACAGAGTTAATCGGCAATCAGAGTTCTCTCAGCTGATATGCAAAACAGGAATGGAGAAGAAGGGCAGCAAAATGCCTGGGAAAATGGTGGAGATGAACAACAGAAAGAGGTTGTTCAATCAGTAATATGAGCAGCAAAAGGTGCATTAATGCACTTATCATCAATTTTCTCATGTACATCAGCAGGGGAATGCCCAGAGACCAGGGCTGGGGCATGGTTATACCCTATCCCAACAGGTATCCAAGTACTGCATATAATGTTCTGCGTTGAAAAAGGCAAGACAAAGCACACAGTGCTTTAAATTTCTAATATCCTCATGTGATACTGGCGTGACCACCAGAAGAGAACACTAAAGAACAGCAGTGTGTGGCATAATTGACCTGATAATTCTGAGACTGAGATCTCAGCTTCTACTGACAGATTTAACTATGTCCATCTGAGCTTCAGATGGACACAGCTTTAGAAAGACAGTCAGGCCCTTGCTCCTGCAAGACCATTTTAGTCTGTATTTTCAATGCCCTGGCTGTGTATGTAGGAGAACATGGTAAATATTAAGAGTTGCAAAATTTGGTTTTCCGTACCCCTTGTCTCCCCTGTGCTTGGCAAACATGTATCCAGTGTAAATATATTACACAGAGCATAACACACTGTGAAAAGGACAGTGAGCAAATGCAAAGACCTTGCTGCTGCTGACACTTCAGTGCTGCCAAGCACTTCCACCCCCTTTTCATAGGTCAGTTTTTATTTTGTACTATTGTGACCATGTAAAAATGGACTGGTTCATTTTTATTCATTCACACTTCTACTGTACGTGGTTTGCACTGTTGAGGTGTTGAAGTCTGGAAGCTGTGGGTTGTATTCTCAAACAATATTCATCAATATAGCTCTAGGGAAATCATTAAGCAAAACCTCTTATACCAGATGGAGAGCAGCAGTCCTTATCATAAACCTGTAGCATGTGGATTGTGATTTCTAAATTGACAGCAATAACTTTTCTACTCAGGTTTATTTCTTTAAAACTTAGCCCATCTTAATAAAACTTAAACCATCTTAAATCACATATGTATGTGTGTCCTTACATTTTTAAACACTGACATCTGCCATTTCTGTTATTGATTTTATTCTTCCTTTATACTGCCTCAGTAAATTATTCTTGTGGAAATTATGTTTTATGACATATCTATAGAGCACACAGGACAATCTGAGGATGCTAGTGTAGTTTCTCCAAATGTGCAGAAATCAGACATGCATCAAAGTGATTAAATGTCCAAAGCTCAAAACAAGGTGGTTTTTTTTTTTTTTCTCTAATTAGTTTGTGGTTTAGGTTTCAGTGTCAGAAATTATGTCTGAATTACATCTGTAAATATTAATTCATATTTAGTAATATGCCTGCAGACCCCTTCAGTATAAAATTGTGAAACCCCATAATTCATCAGATTTTCTGTAAAATCAAAATTTCAATCTTTAAAATGAGAAATTCAGTAATAAGTACTATTGACAGCACAGTAATGCATATCTTCAAATTAAATAATTTAAGATCAATTGGGAAGGAAGGAAGTGTCGGAAGGAAGGAAGGAAGGAAGGAAGGAAGGAAGTGTCGGAAGGAAGGAAGGAAGGAAG
>VZRH01005100.1:148099-171325 GCA_013397555.1 Urocynchramus pylzowi | reverse complement strand
AGGGAAAGAACACCTTTCCTCATTGGTAAATATTTATTTCCAGTCCTGAAAACAAAAGTTGGACAGCTCCACAAAGAAACATTCTGATCAAAGTAGTTAATGCTAAAAATATTACTCAGCTGCCATAGAAGTACTTGGAATACTCCTGATAATTTCAGTTTTTTAAAGTGTCTTTAGAAAAAAATTAGAAAGAAGTGTAGTGGAGTAACATATACATAAGGTCTCACAACTCCTCTGTCTTACTGGAGCTGATAACAAGTCTAAAGTTAATGTTTTAGAGGAGTCATGTAAGTATTAAACAGTTGTAATAAAACAATCAGCCTATTAGTTAAGTTAAAATAGTTGGATTAAAACAGTTAAGGCCAAATACATTGAATTGAAATTCATTAAACTGCTCTGGTCTAAGACTGGAATTTAACCAATTGTGATAAAACTTGTCAAAATATATTAAAAAGTCAGCATCTAATCATAATTTTAATGTGCATTAAATTAATTTTCACAGTTATTTACAGACATACTACTGCAAGGATCGATGTCAGTAGTTATATATGCCGGTATAGTTTCAGGTAATAGTAGATAGAAATTATTATCTTTGGGAAAATGGCCTCTGCACTACTGCAGGACAATTCTTATTTTAGAAATAAGAAAATTGCATTGAATAATTTATAAAATATTATGGAAAATTGTATTTGAGCAGTAGTGAACATGTCTTATATTTTTTTATCTCCATAGAAACTTCAAAGGACACGTGTCATCTACCTATCTCAGTTATAGTGCGTAAGCATCCAGCTCAAGTTTTTTTCCCCAAATGTGTCTTTTGTTCTTCTTTCTGTACCTCTGTCAACTGCTATAACAATCAATCAATAACAATCAATTAAAAAAACACTATTATCCTTTCATTTCTGATGGAAAAAAATTATTTTCCTTGGATAAAGCACTGAAGCAAGGGAAACTAAGGTAGAAAACACCTCACAGGATTTATACCCATAGATCATGCCAAACCAAATACAGAAGACAATTTCCTGATGCCTGCACTCTTCTACAGGTTGACTTCTGTCTATCAATTTGTTCCAGCTTACAAACTACACTCAAACATATCTGATAGCAATTGACAGGGGTTTAGAGGTGTGTCATATTTTTTTCCTTTTATTATTTCACATTGCTTAAGTTAATACCCCCATATGGAAATCAGTTGTTACCACTTTTTTTTTGCAGTTTTAAAAAGTAAGTTTCATAGTTCCCACATGCATATCACATGAAGGAAGTCATGAATACTGAACACCAGGCATATTCTTTTTCTCCAACTCTCCCAGCTGCACAAACATGCACAAAGTCCAGAACTGTGTTTGAAAGAGCAGACTTAAATGAATTCCCAACAATTCTATGTGCTGATAAGTAATGCTTAATATTTTTTAAAACATCAGTAATAGGTTCAATGCAGCACTAAAAATTGTAGACAAAGCCAAAATCTAAAATCCTAAGGTATCAGCAACATACCCCAATTAATGTAATATACTATAAAACCTCTTGAAATATTATTTCAATCCCAGACATTGAATGATAAATTGTCTAATGGTCTGAATGTCAGAGAAGGAATAGAGTTCCTTGTCAAGATATTTGAGGTAACACCATAGCATAAAAATACAGCCTTCCATTTATTTTTCTCCTCTGCGTGCACTGAACATCTTTCATTCATATTTAGTAAGGAGGTATTCCCCAGGCATTTAAACCTCATAGCCTAATTCCAGTTTGAGATTTGATTATCCACCTTAATCCCATTAGACAGTGATCTTTTAAACAGCAGGAAAATTGCTGACAAAATGCCACCAAGAACATTAAAATTCCATTCACAGGGGGAATTTAATATTACAATTAGTTGCAGTAGCAACATAAGCATTGTAATTGTTTACATTTATTTAGTTACTGAGTGAGAATTAAAAAATGCTGAATTAAATGAGCAATTGCTCCATAAATAAAAAAAAAAAAGAGGGAAAGCAAAACAACTTCCAATTCTAGCTAATCTGACTAACTTCCTTTTGCTTCTAACTTAGATAATTTTAGTCTAGTATTAGAAAATGGATGTTTTCTTCTCTGAATAAATGAAATACAGGTATTTCTGAGAGAGTTATATTTACAAGAAAAAAAAACCATTTCCTTATGGAAATGTGTGGTATAAGGAAATCTAAGTTTTCCATCACTGGGGAATCAACCTGAAGCAAAAGCCCAAGGTCCATTTTTAAATAAAAAACAGCTGTTTTGGAGGGGATCTGATTTATGTTTCCCTTTACTGAACCTCTGGTCTTCTAAGTGACCAGTTTCAGTGTGTCACACTCTTTAGTACTTGACTTGTCTGTATAGCATGCTAGGACTGTGCAGCAACCTAGGACTCTCTTGCTACAATGTAGGCCGTGACCTCTTTTTCTGTCCATCGCAGTCATGGACAGTACATTTCTCCTTCCTCTGTGCATAACTGAAGGTCATTACGCTCAAATGATGGAATGGGCAGACAATAACCTCATGAGCTTAACAAAGGCAAATGCAGTGTCCTGCCCCTGAGGGAGAGTACCTTCCTATGTCTGTGCAGTCTGCTGCCCAGCTGGCTTGGTAGCAACTACACAGTGGGACCCAGTGGATAATGTCTTAAAAATTAGTTCATCTTTTGTTTTTCAAGTCTTCCCTTAGTTGTGTTTGTGCTTGAAAAGGAGCTACTGAGAAGACACAGATCCCTCTTCTGGTGGGTACAGAGTGGAATGTAAAGATTCAACAGATACAAAGTCAAACACGGGAAATTCCAGCTGGACGTACAGCCAATTCTTCCTCTAAAAGTGTTTAAACGCTGGAACAGGTTACTTAGAGAGGCTGTGAAACCTCCATTATTGCTGCAAGTCTTAAAACCTCAGCTGGACAAGGTCCCAGGGAAGCTGATTTAAGTCTGAATTTAGCCCTGCTCTGAGCATTTCCGCAAAGTATACAAAGTCTTAATCATAACCTTCCATAACTAGTAGCAAGTAAATTAAGAGACAGAAAATCCAAATGCTTTTAAAGGAGAGACAAACAATGTTAATACACTGGAAAACAGACTAAAAATGGACAGGGTGAGAACCTTCTCACATATTGAACAAATGCATAGAATTGAAATGGTAAAACACTACAAAAATTTACCACCATATTTCAAGGTATTCTATTCTTAACGCACAATGTGTCTTTTGACCTCAGCTTATAGTTAGTTGTGCCTTCCATCCTTACTAACACTTCCTACACACTTTTCTATAAAATACATTCCAAATCTGCAAAAGCCAGCATACTGTGTCATTATATTTAAGATTCTATTTTTTAAAAAAATAGTCAAACTAGATTTAAAAAAAAAAAATTGGAGATATCGCAGAGTTGTTAGAAATTCCAATTTTAATCTCCTTATTCAAAAGAGAGATATTACTTTTATATTCTTATATGGTAGTATTTTTTTTCCTTTTTTATTCTACTGTGTTTAAATACTAGCTACTTTGGTAATAAACATCCATGCAAACAAGTGGAAAATGTAGTTGTTGGAAAGAAATTCACGAAAGCATGCATAGGTGTGTGCAATTGTGAACATAACAATACATATTCACAGCCATGAGAGTTAGTAAGCCATCTCTACATGAACAGTTAAATATTCAATAAGTTATATATATATATGTCTGTTATTTTTCAGATTTTTCTCTGAGAAGAAGAATTTTGGACCCAAAGTATTAAATTAGAATAAGAATAATTAGAATAAGAATAAGAATAATTACAATTTCCTCCTTGCTTTATTTAGTCATCCTTTCTGAAAATACATATTGGTTCTACAAGCCTCTTACTGTAATGTAAATCCAATTCCATACTGCAAAGAATTTTTTTACTTGTTTTCTGCATGTATCTTTGGGTTGGGGAGGGCTGTCTATTATATTTAAACAATGTTTTCAGTATTAGAGGAGAGAAAAAAAGGGGAAAATGCATATTGTTTTTTATTCTGAGAGATTTTTTATTCTGAACTGCACAGATTATTTTGTTGTGTCCGCTCTGAATTGCATTTTACCAGACCTGGAATAAGATAAAGGAAACATCTAACATGCAATGACTTCCTTCTGTTAACATTTTGAAGGATTGCTTAGATGAGCCAATCGGGTTTTCAGTCCTTCCCTGACAAATCCTTCCTGTTCATAACAGGTGCTTTAAAATGTGACTACAGTAAAGGTCTGCATCAGCCTGCCATCAGTGACCACTGCTGACCAGAACTGGAAAGCACCAGATAGGCAGACATTTGCTGCCCTCTTTTGGAATATGTAAGTGAAGATTCAGAGGATGATTCAATGTGGTTTTGTTTTTATCAGATGTTTCCCAGATTCCTTACAATCAATTGATCAATAGTCAGCTTCTTGGCTTACTGAATTAAAAATCATTGGTAAGTTAGGTATTTAAAATTCCACCAAAACAAAAAAATATTTTTGAGATGGATTTTTTAGGTACACAGGTCATTTGGATACATGGAACACATTATTTTCTAACTGAGTAATTGAGCATTTATTTTAATGGATAACTCTCATATTCTTTTCTATTAATTTTAATAAAATGGCTTTATGCAAATGTGTGAAGTGTGTGAAGTGTCCTTGAAAAAATAATAGAGTTGGTCTTTCTGTTGTAACAGAAAAAAAACAATTCATAAAGAGCGGTAATGTCTCTTTATGCATAATAACTCTTTATTCATTATTTATTCTTTATTGATTCTGCCTTCACTTTGACCTGACTGATGTTCCACTAAATATTAGAACTAATAAGCTAAGAATCAAATGAGATGCTGCATAAAATTTTAATCTGAAATACTACAGAAGTTCAAAGTACCTTATCAAAATTGTCACCACCTGCAAACATAGCGGGGAAATTATCAGCAGTCTATCAGAGACTTAAAGTGGGGCATTAGGACAATAGAAACAGGATATAATACCTATCAAGGTCATCACAACTGTACCAGGAAAAAAAAAAGGCTGTTTGAAAAGAAAGCAATGAGGAGTGTTTTGAAGCAGTTATGGTAGTAAATTAAGGAGCTTCTACCAAGCAACATAGGTTGCTAAAGATAACATCATTGTATGCACAAAGGAAAGTCCATTTACACTACAATCACTGTACACACAGGTTAATCTGTACCAATATTTTTCCCTAGCCTTTTTTTTTTTTTCATCTTTTCTGTATATTACATAAAATAATTTTGCTCTCATTGAAATTTTTGGGCAGGAAAGCTTCAATGAAATTAAATGAACCTTTCTGATTCTTAAAAAATACTATCCTCTACCATTTTTACGCATGATAATTGTTTCATTGTTGTGCTTTAATGAACATGCTATGTTGTAAACACAGAATAGGACAAATCCTTTTGTTATCAAAATCTCTATAAAAGCACTTTATAATAGACTACTCTAAAATAAGTTCTCTATGTTATACGAGAGGTCTCAATCTCAGAGCAAGATTCTAAGACTGCTATTTCCTGTGTTTAGGTAGTAGCTCTTGGACTTTCACACAACATCTATTTTATGTCTACACCAGGCTCCATCAAGCTCCAAATTCTAATTCTGCTGGGGGTTTAAAATTTGTGATATGTTTGCGAACTGGCTTGTTCTGAGTCAGAGAATACAGTTACTCAGCTGAGTGAGTCTAGAATTAATTCCATTGCTTGGTGTGATTCCTGTCATTGAGACTACTAAAGTAAGTTTAATGATGACAGTGAATTATCAGCATCATCAAATATGAGGAACAGGATGATAGGGAACGGTGAATCTTTTAGAAGTTAACTATATATTGACAAATTTGGCACATTCAATGTAATGGCTCTACAGCCCCTATTCAGTGAAATATCACTAAGCAAAGCTCTTACATAGTACCTTTTCAAAACAGGGCATACTTTCTAGAGAGGAAGTTAAAAAGATGCACAGAACTCTAAAGCTTTCTTTAGATTTCAGTGCTGAAATTTTCTTTTCCATTGCTTACCAGTTTATTAGGCTTTCAACCTCAGAAATAGTTGACATTAAAATACAATATTACAGTTATACGTTATATAATTTTTTGCGGTTTAAATATTTTTCTCATTGCTCAGAGGGACCCAGGAGCCAGACCAACTCTTACAATCACCCTGTCATTTTCCTTGTTGATTCTGGACCTAGTAGGACAAACAGTGTTCCTTTCTGCCCAAATTTAAAATTTTGAATCATTTCATCTCTTCCATAATTTGTTTTTTACCGCAATCTTTTTTGTAGTTCTCAGCTAACAGGCTTAATTAAACTAGAACAATCAGATCCAGATTGAGGATACTGCTAAAACGTTGCTTTGGAAAACCTGAAATATATTTTTATTACCCACTACATCCCCATTAACTGTGTTTGTATATTATTTACCTGTTTGCTACTATATTATGCATACCGTGTTTGCATATATACTACAGTAGGAGCAATTCTGACCAAACAGTGTAACTCCATTAACAGTACAGGTCTTTAAAAAATCAGTATGGTTTTTACATCTTTCACAGAAACTCAGTGAATAATGTTACTCTAAGCCTGCCAAGTGAAAGGAGCATTTCATCTCCCACAAGCACAGTTCACTCTGACTCTGTTCTAATTCTTGAAATCAAGCAAAAATTTCCCTACAGTTAGAGAAGTCTAACTGGTTTTAAGTGGAGTGTTTTAAATGCAATGATTTATTAGTTTCTCAGCCATCAATTAGAAATCTACTGGAGATTTATCATCTGCAATCACACTTTTTTTTTTTTTTTTTACTTCCATTTCACCTGCAGTCAGGAATTTGAAAACTTTCTCAGCAATAATTACAGCATAATTTCTGTCAGTGATGCTTCCAAATATGCAATCAGTCATTCTTATCAATAAATTATGATGACTTTAGAAAGTGGTATATGGAAAAAAGAGTATAGAAGCCACAGCACTGACAATCTCAGACAATAGATCATTACAATGTCCTCCAAGGCCATCAGTGGAATGGCTCATCTACTGTCTTTACAATTCCCCATGTAGCTATTCAGCAGAACTGATTGTGATAAAGAATTTGTATAGGTGGCATTAGAGTTTCTATAAAAGATCTTAATAGCTTATGTTGTAGTAGGTGTTATAACCCTATTTTGAACATATCTTTCCAAATATACCTGCAAAAATCACAGTTACATGGCTGCATTTGTAAAAAGCAGACATTTGTGTTTGCACATAAAATCTGTGTATGTATATCTACACTTAGAGAATTTGGCTTTTTCCTAGAGGGATGATGAATGTCATAATTAAAGCAACAACATCTATAGCCAGAATAGACTTACTATTTACCTGACATGTTCAGATTTTATCTGCTTTCATTCGCCAACTGTAGCATGAAACCTTCTAAACATGCAATAACTATTGTATCATAAAATTATATTTTTATTTATGTGGTCTTTAAGCCTTCCCTGCTCCTATCAAGAGCTTTCTTTCTTTCCCCACAAAGTAGTTAATTAGCTTCACAGTTCAATTTACTTATACCATAAATTTCACGCCTCCTGAATACTATAAGATAGCAACAAGATGTCAATATTCATGAAGAAATAAGGACACCAGGTACACTATAAACTTGAACCACCTTAGCTCTTTCAGTAATGTGTTCGTATCTTTAGGGTCATACCTTTTAGTTGTCTCAATAACCTGAGAGAAGTAAAAAAGACATATATAGTGCACTTCCAGGAGACACATGATGAGTGGTGTTTCATATGTGCAGTATGAGCTGTGTCTCTCTCCAAAGATCTTCAAGGCTTTAGGATAATAGGAAGGCAAAGAGAGAAGAGAGAGGTGAACCACAGCTGTCAGCTTTTTTATTCCTAGTTCTGGTTTGATTAAGGGTTTTAAAACTGTCACTAAGATCAAAAGCCTAGCACTTAAGACAGCCCTCAGGCAGTCAAAGAACAACACTTTCATGTCTAGTGCCTCCCACCAGAATTCATAATATACAGGCTGCCTATCCTTTCTACAGTTGCAGCATTTCCTAATTGGGTATAATGGTTACTAGGAAAGGTGTATGTCATCAGATTTTCTGCAAATCTTCTGTATCTGCCCATTCAAAATATGCAAAAATATATGCCAATATACTGAGGAATACAATATACATGTACTTAACTTTCAAATGTCTAGTTCTGTCCAGCTACCCTCTACAAAGGAAATTTCACAGGATTGCAGGTTCCTCTAATTCAGGACAAAGTCATGCCTCCAGCATTCTTTGCTCTTCCTGTCCTTGTGTGTTGGCAACCTGTTTTAGAAATTAGCTGCTGACTATCCCACTTTGAAGCATAACTATCAATCCATATGAAGATCCATCTGGATATGAACCACAGATACCATCCAGACATGTTACTGGATAAAATCTCTGAGACATCCACTAATTCTATTTGTAAGAACTCTTCCTATCTGTTGTTGATTTTCTATATTTTTTAATTGAGTGCTACTCTCTCTGACATGTTTTAAGACAAAACTCACATTTAAATAGTGGTAAATCATATATATGTGCTCTCTTAATGTAACCAAATATAAAATAAGATGAATAAGTAGAGAAGATTGATAATTTCTTGTAGGCTTTTCTTGGCCTGTATTTCTGACCCATTGTCAGAAAAAAAAAAAAAAAATTGGTTTAGAACAATATTCCCAGAAAGAAGATATTTTAATTTACCTCTGAAGTAAATGCTTTTAAAAAAAAAAAAAAAAAAAATTGGTTTAGAACAATATTCCCAGAAAGAAGATATTTTAATTTACCTCTGAAGTAAATGCTTTTAAAAAGAAAAAAAAAATTAGCAAATCACTAATGTCAAGAACTTCATCTGCACGAAATTCTTAAAAAAAATATTTTTCCAATAGCTAAAATTCTTAGAAGTGTATAGTATTTTAGCACTATCATAATTTTTGTTTGGAGACCCTCCCGTGAAAAAAAAATTAAAAGGAAGAAAATTAGAGGCAGTCAGTTTTAATGTGGCATTTGAATACATGTTGACTATGTTGTAATTCCTGAAAGTGTCTTCATCAGAAATGATAGAAAGTGCACCCCATGGAGCAGACAAAGTAGTACTTACTCAGTTCTATGATGACATTAACCATGGTCTAGCCTTGGCCACTCATCTCCTGGGTCATTGTCAACAAATTGATCCATTTTTGTCCTTTTCTATAAAACAGAGACAATGACATTACCTTCTTGGTAAGGTCTCCAGCATCCCCTGATAAGAAAGGTTGTTAGGCTGTAACTTACAGCCTCATCAAAATGCAAATAATTTTTTTATTGATTGTCATTGAAAGTAGCTTTCTCAGGACTTCCAGTTTTCTTCCTAACACTTTCAAATTTCAAGTCACTTATGCTGAATCATTTTATGTGTCTTCCTGTATATCTGTATAGCACCCACCACTGAAATATTTGCAACCGATGGAGTGCAACAGAGAACATAATAACAGTAAAGTGTAAATTTAGAGAGGTTTTTGAAGTCCAATATTAGGGAGAAAATTTTTTCAGAAGTCTGACACTCAGAGTAACTGTTTCTCAAGCAGAGCAAGTTTTCCCATTTCAGAGAGATGTTTTACCTCTGCCTGGAACCACAGTTCAGATCATGACCACCTTTTGTCAGTGTAAAATTCTAGAGTCATTGTATGAAAACGATTGTTGAAAAGAAATCTACAGTAATCGAGATACAATATCTATTTCAGCGCCATTTATTTTCAGTTTTGTATGCATTTGCCAGAGCTATGCATAACTGTTGTGGTACATTGTATCCTTACTGACTTATTTCTGTCATGACATGTTAGTTGCAATGCAGTATAACGAGCTGTGGCACAGTAACCCAGTACAATCCAGTGAAACAGGGTGCATAGGAAACTCCACTGAAGTGCTCTTTCTCCCTTCTAAAAAGATCACACCATCTGACACCTACAGTCATCTCAATTTGAATGAGTAGATGACACTGCAAGGCAAATGGAACTATGATGTTATTACAGGATTTGAAATGTTTGAAGTACATTCTTCTAATTCCACACAGACAAACAGAAAGCAATAGACCATTCAGGTAATATGTGAAACAGCCAAACTGTAAATATTTACTAGAAGTTATGTAAGAGAATTTTCTTGTAATCTGTGGTGTTAGATTGCTTTTATAAAACCTTCAAACTAACCAAAAGCATGAGAAAAGCTCTGAGCCTGTCTTTTCTGCACTCCATCATACTAAACCACAAATCATTATTCCTGTAACGAAATATCTCTAAAAAAATCAATCAAATCATATAGTTACCTATTAACAACACCCCAAAAATACATAGTTTTAAGATAACTGTGTGAGAAAATGTTTCACATAACTGTCATAACCTTTGAATCAAAATTCTTGTAAGAGTTTATCATACTTCTAATAAATTTAATAAATACCAAGAGGCTTATGCATTTTCACTTGATTCAAAATAAATCCATGGCTTGGTAGATCTGGGTATAATTTTCTTCCCTGCTTTAAATTCCAGATATATAGGCTCTCACTGCTTCCATTCTCTATTGCTAAAATGGAAAAAAAAAAGTCTATGCTGTTGCTGTTAGAATAAGTAGGGTCTAAAGGACCATAGTTTTTCACCCATCCTACTTGGTGCAGCCCCAATTTCTCTGAACAACGTTCCCTCTCAGTCAGATGACAAGGAACAGACTACAGCACAACAGTGCTCAGCTTCACCCTTGCAGAATCTTTCTGCCACACTGCATGACTGAGGGAGTTACATAAAGCCAGAGCATGGCCTAGATAAGAACCAAAGCCAGGGAGATGCCCTTATTAAGGTCTAGAATTTGCAAGCCAGCTGGCATGCAAGTCTGACAAAATATGCTGTCTCTCACCCCTGAAAACACCATGAAGCTGTTCTCTGCCTTTTCCAAGTCTTGAGTGACTGATCCTAGCAAAACTAGTCTATTGCAACTCCTTTTCCCACTTATGCTAAGTAGTTTTGATAGTAATTAATTTGAGTTTGATATTTACATTTGTTAAGGAGAAAAATACCCCTTTCATAATGAAGGATGTCAACTATTTATTCCTCAAACATTCATCATGTCATTTCCTATATTTGCAGGACATTTGGATCTCACAATTGAATGCACCCTCAATTATCAGCAAATATTTTATTTGTGCATGTAGGAAAACAAGGCATATAAAGAAGGAATACGCTTTTAAACTATTTGAAGTACTCGTTAAAAACACCTTTTCGTATATCTCTGAGAAAGAATTCCTTCTTTCAATTCTCAGAGCCTGAAAACATTTTGGATACATGAAGTGAGTGAAGAAGTGCCTATCTTAGCATTCTAGACAAGAAGTCTATACACATTTTTTTACATGGAAGTTGAAAGCAATGGCAGGTCCATTAGACTATAAACTCTAATAAAATTGTGACGTTTAAAGCTATTATATCTGGAAAATACCCAGTCTACCTATCGATGCCTTTTATCTATATTCATTAATATTACTGCAGCAGTCTGTGGTTCTGAAAGTTCTGCCTGATGGTTCAGAACCTTGTCATGGAAGGCATTGTGCTTGCAGTGCTGTAAAAGCTTCCAGTGGAGACATGTAAGAGGCTACTAGCAGTGCTAAAGACTACAAAAAAGACAAGATGTGAGAACTGGAGTAGGAGCTCTAAAGAAAGAACTCTGTGTCATGTGGCCCAACTGTAAAATAGAAAAATTGCATGCAATTATTTTTCCAAGCTGAGTGTGATGATGTGAAAGGGAAGAACTAATGATGATGCACTCTGCTTGTTAGAGGTATTTCCTTCCTGCAGCTCAAGGTTACAAGTGCTCTTTGCTTGGTTTTTTTTTTCCTTCCTTCCACTAGAAATGTGATGGTTACAAATAAATTCTGTAAACAGGGAGTTAATAATACTCCAAAGACATTATGAAATAATTTTAGTTCCTAATGCTAGACATTCAGTCTTGGCAATATTTTTTCCCTGACTTCAAGCATCCTGTATTGATTGATTAATTATTCTACCAATGAACTAACAAATATTGACCTTACAGAGTTGAGCAGCATTTAGCCAAAAGTCAGTAATCCACATCGATCACTTAATGGAACATCAAAGCTCAGCATCTCTGACAGTTTTATGTCATTCAGCAAAAATCTGTCTATGTTTTGATGATACCTCTCTTATTAGGCATCCTTGGAAGAAAACTAAGAGCAATAATAAAATTAAACCTGTGGATAATACTTTGCTATCTATTGTGAAACAGTCACTGCAACAGAAATGCTTCCTGCAGATTTACCTACAGGGGCAGCCTGTCTTTTAAAGACTAAAAATATCATTTTTTAGTTCTACAATGAGGCATCATGATATACAAATGTGATTTTATGATATCAGAATATTAGGAAAAAATAAAGGGAAGCTTCTGGTGTATGTATTAAAAAAAAAAAAAAAAAAAAAAAAAAGAAAACTCAAACCCACAATTTCAGAATAGGACTGTGAAGCCCCCTTAATAGCTTGGGATCTGTCTATGCATCTGTCACAGCAGCAATCCAATTCACCCTGCCTGTGCAAAAGAGCTATTGCTAACATCCCTGATCAGGTACACAGAATAGGGTTACTGCTACAAGCCCTTAGAAGATACAGAGAGCAGCCTTGCTAAGCTTATTTACTCTGCTTCTGGGGTATGTTTTCAACCTCTAAACCTAGCTAATGTGCATTTTCACACACAGCAAACATCACAATCACGTATGACTGAAAGCATAGATGTACCCTGAGGGGATTAGTGAGAGGCAGTAGCAGCTGATGGGGATGGTTTCTGGTGCAGCTTCCCTCTGCAAAGAAACAAAGTGCCCAGAGTGTTTGCATTCGTGGCTAGCACCTCAAGCTGGCTCTCCTCATTTCTTCAAGCTAATGTCAGTCATTAGGATACTGTAATACCCCAATATATAGCTACCCCAATATTATTTTACTCAGAAGTAAACTTTAGTTTACACGAGGTAAATCCAGATCCCTAGGTGACAGGATCAGTGGAACAATGACAAGGGAAGCACCAAAGTTAAACTGGGATAGAAGGAGAAGGTAGAGGATTACAATTTCAGGTCCTTAACCCCAGCAACTGAAGTAGCTCCTTCCCTTGCAAGAAGCAAGTCTAGGAAATCCCCTCCTTCTAGTTTTACAAAAGGCTCGCTCTAATCTTCATGTCTTTGTTATTTGGGTGTCACTTGCCAAGAACATCATGCTGTAGAAAGCCCTGGCATTCTACTGGTATTTACTTACATAAGTAGTTCATGAGGCTCAGGCAAGAGGTGCTTTCCTGGCTCTGAATCCCTTGCTCTATTAGGCTGGTTTACAGACAAAACTAGTCCATGCAACCCTTTCCCTAACTTTCAAAGATGTTCCTTTGATCCCAACTTAAAGTGGATAAATATACACTGTTGAGATGTCTCCTACACAATACTGTTGCATAAAGAAATATGTGAGTAGGGTCTGCATGAATTCTGAGAAATGACAGAGTTCTGCTGAAATCCAAAAGAGACAATGCAAAGAATTGCAGTCCCAATGCTTGGGAAGGCTTTGATCACAACAATCTCAGGATAAGAGAGCTCTGATTCAGCCCTCTGAAAATGTTGCTACTGTAATTCAAGATTGTTACCATAGAGGAGTCTTAATGGTCATTATTTCTTATTCACTGACACAATAATTCATCATTTCAATTCTTCTAGTAATTCCTCTGGGATCTCATGGGAAAATCCCTGGGTTTGCTGAAATCTTTCTTTTTTGCTAAAGTCAAGTTGCATCCAGGTTGGTTTTTTGCTTTGAGTGGCTGATTTTTACTGAAAAGAATTTTTTTCAAGCTGTATTGGTGAACATTTCAAGTATTTTGCCAAGAGAACATTTTAAACTGGTTGCCAACTAAATTGCATGTCTGAGTTACCAAGAGAAAAAGGTGCTGTTCAATAGTAAATTAGATTATGCTTGTGGCTCAATAGAACTCTGAGCATTTAACTTTTATATCCGCTAATAATGTAGCCCAATTTTGGGCACCCAAGTAAGAAACCAGATTTTGAAAACTGCTTAGTAACCAGCAAGCTTTAAAAAATTAACCTTAAGGGGACCTGGGATTTTTGAAAATGAAGTCATTTAGTGTCTCAAGTCCATCACACATACTTAAAACATCTACCTCAATTTCCTTAGTGAAAGTCAGTGTACATAATATTTCTTTGTAGCCTGCAAGTGTTGCAAGGTAATTAACAGTTTATGAAAAATTACAGTGCTATAGAAATGCACCTTCTGCACTAACAGAGTATTAAACAATCTCACAATTTTCTACATTCCAGATTAGGGTGTAATTGTCTCTTACAAAACCTTTTCTAGTGGAAGAAAATCATGGGTAAATGAGCTGTAAGTTCATCACACCTGTCCATCTCCTAACCTCAAAGCACAATCAAATCTAACTTGTATTACTATGCATAAATTCTAGAGGCTAAGCACACTGTTGTTATTAAAAAAATCAGATCTATTCTCTGTTCTAGTTGCTCAAAATCATGTCTATTTCTTATGATATTCAAATTCATTGCATGTGAAGACATACAGCTCCCCATCTGTTTGCTTCTATTATACTAACACACCTTATTTAAGAGTTTCATCTGAAATCAGAACTCTGGAAACAGAAAACCTGACTTCCTAAATTGTCTATAATCTAGAATAATAACTAAGCATTTTACCACACACAGTATAGATGAAATTGTATGCTATTATCAGTATCTGGAATAAAGGACACTATTTGTCTGCTGTCCTACCACAGATATTCATGTCTGCACATTCACACAGAAACACACACATGCACTTCCTTCTACAGAACTGAAGAGATATTGTTTAAAACCACTTCCAATGATGAAGGGCTTTTTTTTCATCACCCTGCCACATTTAATATATGCTTTGTGCACAAAACTATATCAAGTAGGGAACTCAGCTGAAAATAAATTGTGCTGTTGTTCTTTTCTTGAGTGTTAATTTGCTTCTAAATTTTCTATATGTACCCTCTTTAAAATGGTACATTCTGTTTCTATTTTAGTGTATTCAGCAATCAGTGTCAATTACTCTTGGTAACCATGGCAACAAGGCAACTAACTGTTCTTAAATCTTCATTTGTCCACTATTTTTACAAAATACTATACAGTTAAGAATGTTTTATTAATAAATACGTAGGGAAAAGCTGAAAAGGAGAAATGCATAGCCTGCTTTAACAAATAATATATTGACAATACATTCTGCAATATAAATGTATTTTCTCTTCCAGATTTAAACATTCTTTAGAAATGAACCATACAGTATTAGCAATTTCACAGTCTTCAGGATCTTCTAAACTATACTCAACAATTTTTCATTTCTTGTCTGTATTTAATGCCTTTCCAGAAGACCTGTGGAATCTTTTCTGATATTAGGAGTTTACTTTCTGTGATAGTCTGCTTCTGGATGACCTAATATCATAAGAAAGCAGCTAAAAGCCCTAGCACAAGCATAGTTCTCCAACTTCTTTTGGCAGCCTCAAAGATTAGTAAAGTATACAATGGTATAGAATAATTTCAGCTGCTTCTGTGATTCTCATGTGCTCCAGTCCAGACATAAAAAAGACTGTGATATTTGTGCAAAGAATCAGAGACCTGATATGGGCAGATCAACATGCTGCAAAACCAAAATTGTCATGCCACAAAGTGAGAAGACTGAAGAAAAGGCTTTGTATTCCAGTAATCATGGAAATCTGTGCTGAGCTATTAACACAGCAAACTATGTGAAAAGAAAAAAGAAATGAATGATTGTGTGCATCCATTCTGTTTGGAGACAAGAGAAAGTCAATTTCTTTTTCAAATAAAAAGCACTGAAAAATGTGAGGTATTAAAAGTGTTTCATTTCCAGTTTTTGTGGGGTGAACTCCTTAGGAATACATTGGTTTTTATTACTAATGATACAATACAGTAAGCGAGTCTTGTTGTGATATGTGCAAAAATATTTCCTTATCCCAGCATTTTATGAAAATACAACAGTTTATGCATTTATCCTTTTTAATACAGGACACCATGCATTTAATGTTGCAAAGTGTGCAGTCCAGTTTTACTATTCTCTTCTTCAGACAGCAGCTTCCAGAGTGTCTCCTTCTACTAGCCATACACTTCATAACACTGTGAATTTCTGAATTTCTCTAAAAATGTTTGGTTTCTTTTCATATAGTGAGAACTACACACACACACACACACACCCATCCCACCTGCCTTACTTGGAGCAAAATTTGTACTTTCTGTACATGAATCTAGAAAATATCAGTTTGTGAGATAAAGGACTGACAAAAAAGGGCAGGGAGTTGAAACTGGCCCTTTCAGAATGGAACCTTTTTTTTAGCTCTAAGCAGATATTCTTGTACTCTAGTAAATCTCACAGAGGTTTGGATTTGGTTAGTAGAAAATGTAGCTGCACTGTCTCATGAAAACTTCAAGTGCATCTCCATAGACTGTGCAATAGCAGCCCAGCAGTCCTATCTACAGTCCCATATTATCCATACAAGATAAGCAAATGGAGAACCCTGCACAAAAATGGGACACTCTGGGTATAGGTGATGATAGACATGAAGATTTGGTCCCAATTATCCTTTCTGCTCTTTCAGATTTGTGTAATTTTTGTTTGGTCTTTTGTTGTTGTTGTTGTTGTTGTTGTTGTTGTTGTTGTTGTTGTTGTTGTTGTTTGGGGCTTTTTTGTTGTTGTTTGATTCGTTGGTTGGTTGGTTTTGGTGTCTTTTTTTGGTGATTATTGAAAGCAGTTGTTAAGACAATGAATAATTGCTTTGTACAACAAATTCCCATCTTACTTTTTTTTTTTTTACATAAATTTGGGCATGAAATAAGATGTTGTAAGTTTCACAATTGCCTTAGGTAAATATGTGGTCTAAGTACAATCCAACTAGGAATGAGTACCAATTCTCACAAAACAGACACTGCCTTCCTACTCTTAAATCTGACTAGGTGCATTGCACTAATTCTTCCAAATCTAGATGTAACCACATCTCTCATTCGTTCCTCATCAAAAATTTTCTCTCTGACATAAGTGTTCAAGAAAAATGTATTCTGACAATTTATAATTTCTACTTTAGGAAGATAGGGTTTGTTTTCCCTTCCCATCCCCTCCCTTCCCCCCACCTTTTTTTTTCTTTTCCCAAAGGGAAGCAAATATCTATGATGTTGTCAGGCTGGTTACCAAGATTACTATTCTACATTTGGTGAACTGAAAGCAATATCAGTATTTTCCATCTACCAAGTGCTCCCTTATGTAACGTTTCAAGGAAAATTTTACAACTCCTGCTGGGGTATAGCTGAATCTCTTTCTATCACTGCATATGAGCTGAAGGAATGAAATTTAATGGTAAAATGTACATTGGAACCAAGAAAAAAACCACTATAATACTGTCATTGTCATACCATTACAAGGATTTTATAATGTACAGCTACTGCTTTTCTCAATTGACATCATGTAGGGCTCAGCTAATGAAATGAGACATGGAACATAATGTACCAACTAGATGCTGGACAGGAAACAGTAAATGGATCATGAATCCAACCCCCTAGCTAAAGCAGTCAAAACTCTGAATAGCAAAGAGACTAATGCTTTTAGCCATTTTCCCTTCCAGATATAAGCCATAAAAATCCAGTTCTGAAGTGTTTCCGTTATCTGGCTGCCCACCCTATTGTGAAAGCCAAAAGACAGCCGTGCTCAAAAGCATTTGTTTTTAAATGAATCATGGCAATACAACAGAGATGCAACATGTAGATTAAGTTCAAATCCATTGCAGAAGCTGTGGCTCACATCAGTGTATTCCAAAGCACAAGAATTGCTCACAGTCAGAGAAAGTTCATCCTTTCAAAAGATAAAAGACAGACATGGGGAACTACAGGTCAGTGTCAGCCCAGATCCAAGGAAGATCATTGAGGTGATACTCCTGAAAACTATGCTAAGCCATGTGGAGTATAAGGAGGTGATTGGTGACAGCCAGCATGACTTCACTAAAAGGTAAACCTTGCCTGATAAATTTGGTGGCCTTCTGTAATTAGGTTGTGGCATTAATAGGCAAGGGAAAAGACTTCATCTAGTTGTGTATTTGACACAACATCCTTTCTCTAAACCAGAGGGAATGGATTTGATGGATGGACATCATAGCAATGGAATTGGATGGATGGTTGCTCTTAAAGAGATGTGGTCAGTGGCCTGATGCCCAAGTGGCAGTGACAAGTACCATCCTTCAGGGTCAGTATTGGGATTGGTGCTGTTTTACTTTATTGGTGACAAGGATGGTGGGATTGAGTGCACCCTCTGCAACTCTGCAGACAGCACCAAACCATGTGGGGCAGTTGACACACTGGAGGGAAGGGATGCCATCCAGAAGAATCTTGACAGGCTTGAGAGGTGGGCCCATGTGAATCTCATGAAATTCAAGAACACCAAGTGAGTTTTGCACTGGGGTTGGGGCAATCCCAGACACAAATACAAGCTGGGTGGAGAATGGATCAAGAGCAGATCTGAGAGAAGGACTTGGGGGTGCTGTGGGTGAGAGGCTGCAATGGCCCAGCCATGGCACTCACAGCCCAGAGAGCCAAACGTGTCCTGGNAATGGATCAAGAGCAGATCTGAGAGAAGGACTTGGGGGTGCTGTGGGTGAGAGGCTGCAATGGCCCAGCCATGGCACTCCCAGCCCAGAGAGCCAAACGTGTCCTGGGCTGCAGCCAGAGCCTGGGGGCAGCAGGGGAGGGAGGGGATTCTGCCCCTCTGCTCTGCTCTGCTGAGACCCACCTGGAGCACTGTGTCCAGAGGAGGGACACTCAACATAAGAACCCAGACTTGTTAGAACAGGTCCAGAGGAGGCCATGAAGGTGATCAGAGGGATGGAGAACCTCTCCAAGGCTGAGAGAGTGGGCAGTTTTCTGCCTGGAGAAGAGAAGGTTCCACCTTATAGCAGGCTCCCAGTACCTAGCAGGGTCCTACAAGAAAACCTGGAGAGGGACATTTTACAAGGACTTGTAGTGATAGGGCAAGAGGGAATGCTTTTTAATTGAAAGGGGGTTGGTTTAGATTAGATATTAAAAATAAATTCTTTACTGTGAGAATGGAACTGATTGGCCCAAAGAAGTCTTCTTGACCAGTTCTTGGGAGTGATCAAGAACTTGGCTAGATTGTATAATAGAATCATGGAGTATCCTGAGTTGAAAGGGACCCACAAGGATATCCCACAAGGATAACTGAGTCCAACTTCTGATCCTGCACAGGACAGCCCCAAGATTCTCACCATGTGTCTGAAAACACTTTTTGAACTCTGACCACTTCCCTGGGGAGTCTGCTCAAGAGCCCAACCACCCTCTGGGTGAAAAAACTTTTCTAAAAATCCAATTTATGCATCCCCTGACATAGCTTTATGCTGTTCCCTTTGGTCTTATCACTGGTTACCACAGAAAAATGGGATGGGGCCTTGAGAAACTTGTTCTAGTGGAAAGTCTCCCCTCCCACGGCAGTGGGTTTGGAACTAGATGATCTTAAAGATTCCTTCCAATATAAACCATTCTATGATTCATGTGCCACAATAGGTGAACATACTTGGAGTTAATTGTGATGGCCTTGTTGCTACTGTTGTCCTCTTGAACAAATTTTGGAATTCAGTAAACATACCAACATTGATAAAATTTTCACCCCTCCCCAGTGGCTGTTTTTAAAGCAGAAAATCTCCTGCTATCTCTCTAGCTCTTTGGCCAAGTTGCATACTGTTACCATCAGTCTTCTCTTCTCCAGTACAGGAATAAACCATGCTTTACAGTACTGATGTTTTTAGAAAAAAGGGGTTTATTTAGAAAAATATAGTAATTTCATAGTTCTTAACAGGCTGAAACCATCGAAGTTTAAGAAAACTTTGATGTTTACCTATGGTTTTTCCACAGGAATTGACAGTTTTCCTGGAGTACTGGAAATACATTCTTTTTCTCTCTAAGTGCACGTATAATTGAGTATATGAAATAGTAATCTGTCTTTAGGCGTCTCCCTAATGCAATTGTTGAAGTTGGCAAAAGACATTGCTGGAATTAACCAAAGCCAGAACTCCACAGTCAAAAGTTTTCAGTTATCTTTTTTTTTATTGACTAAAACTATCAAGACCTAAATTCTCTTCCACGGGGTCACAGACAATAAATACAATCCCAGTTTCCTCAAAATTAGACACTTTTCACTCTAAAGGTCTGTCATGGTTTAAACCCAGCTGGAGATGAAATACCACACAGCCCCTCACTCAACACCTGCCTTCTCTTGCCCCCCCACCCTGGTGAAATGAGGAGGAGAATCTGAGAAAAACTTGTATGTTGAGATAAGAACAGTTTAATAATTGATACTAAAATAAAATGCCATAATAATGGTAAATAATAATAATGATAATAAAAAGAAAACCAACAGGTGATGCACAATGCAATTGCTCACCACCCAGTGACTGATGCCAGACCCCCCTTCCTGAGCCCAAATCTGCTGTGCTTCTGGGTAACTCGGCCCAGTTTATATCCTGGGCATGGCTTCTGTGGTGCAGAATATTCCTTTGGTCTGTTCTAATCATCTGTCTTTGCTATGCTCCTTCACAGTTAGTTTTTGGATTTTGGGAGGGTTTTTTGCATATATCCTCACTGGCAGAGCATGAGACAAAGGAAGAAAGTCCTTGATTTAGGATAAACAAACCTTAGCAAAAACCCAAACATCAGTGTGTTATCAACACCATTCTCATTCTGAATCCAAACCACAGCATTTTAACACCTGCTGAGAAGAAATTGCCTCTACCCTAGCTGAAACCAGGACAAGACCTCATTAAACTGCTTGATTTTTCAGTGGTGGTAAGAATATAAAAACTCTAAAAATTATTTGTACAACACCCAATTCTAACCAAAATGTTTTCAAAATTTGAATCTAAACTAGAAAGAGGTAATGATCTATGTAGAAATAGTAATGGCACCACTGGATCATCCTGGCTTACATATACACTGCACTTTCCTGAAGGCTATAAACTTTAATTTGTCCCCAGAGCTAATTAGGGGTGAGAAAATGCAATTCCTCTGTTAATAAATCTCTCTCTGTATAGTGTTTTTTATGCTAAGATAAATCAAAGACAAATAAGACCATCATACTTCTTTAGAATACATGCTTTATTTTGCAGCAGAAAAATGTGTCTTCCTAAAAGAAGGGAAGGTTTTTCTTTCAGAGAACTACCTATGCTAACTAACTATGTTTTCCTATGCTTCTGAGTTATTTGCTCTGAGTTTAAGCATCTATATTAGCTTTTAACTTTCCAGAATGTGTTAACACAGGCAACTGAATGTTCCCCACAGTATAGTTAGGACTTTTCAATGCTTGTGTTAGTAAATTTTACTTTTGCTAAAAACTAAAACAATTGATTTTTTTGCAACTGGCATTTACATTGTCTATATTATATTTATGACACATTTGCAGTTGGTGCTTCACTGCAGTCTAAAAAGAAAAGATATTCCCAGTGTTTGTAGGGTTTTTACATTTTCCTATATTAAAAAATTGCCACAAGGCATAATTTTGTGCTGATTTGAAGAATGCAGGATAATAGAATTTCCCTAATAGTGTCTTTTTCACTTTCTTTCTACTCCTTTATATATTGTTACTAGGCCAAAATAAAGTGCCATTTTGTAGTTTTTGATACAAAGAGCAAACCCAAATAGTGTTTCAAAGCACCGAGTTCCCTCTTTTAAAATTAAACTGTAACACGCATACAAACATCATATAAAATGCTCTGGATGAACACTGGCTGTGGTAAGGGCAAGTCACATGAGAACAGTGATTTTCTTTTTCATAGATAGGCTGCTAAAAGGCACCAGCATCTGATCACAGATCTATGTAACCTTAAAATCTGGTATAAAATCTTACTTTGTCTCCAATGTCAATACATTTGTGGTTTGTAATTTCATGATTATAAAGCAAATATTAAATTATAAGACACTTGGAATAGTTCATTCTTCAAATTTAAATAATAAGAAATAATGAATGGCTTACAGTGCCTGAACAGTTTATGTCATATTGCTTATAAATATGGTCTGTGAGATTTGGGAAACTCTAATCTAAAAATAAAAGTAGTTTTTTTAAAAAATTAAGCAAATCTTTATAAACAGTTTATAAACAGAGGAATGCAAGTAAATTACATGGGACAATAATTCTCTTTTTCCCAAATTATATTTTAGAATATACCAATTTGTTTCATATTTAGCTAGGTCCATGCATAAAAATAAACACATCAAGGCTGGTAAAAGGGATAAATTTGCAGAATTCTCTGTTTACGGCTTTTTTTTAATCTTCTTATATTAACGAGAGTACCTAATATTTTGATCCTAATTAGCTCTCAGAAAACTGTAACCGCTTCATGAAGACTTCCTTTATTTTCTCAAAATTGCATGTATTGTGTAGGTGTCCTCTTGGGATTTAATGATCATTATGAAGAGTCAGGACATATGGCACTTAATTTTTTCTGCAAGTACTGACCTAATTTCCTCTTATTAGGAACTCCTTATCAGATTGAGATGGAGTCTAACCCCACCACTGAAAAACACCTGTAAGATGATTTGGAGTCATATTACTAATAAAACAGCAGACGAAGATTTCCTCCCTAGAAAATTAACATTTCCATCCGTCTCTGAATGAAATGACAGGAGGCAACTCCTCTGCATATCAGATATGTCAAACAGAAAAAATCCTATTGCAGTAAAACTAGGGAGTCACCACTGGGCTAATTGAATCAGAGTTGATATGATCCAAGAGATAAAAAGACATTAAACAAATTAGGATATTTTACAATACAGTATATGATTTAAAATTCACATTTTCCCAACAGAAGGTGATCCATGATGCCTAAATATGGATGTTACGTTACTAATAAAGTTTTAGATTTCAAAGTGTAATTAAACTAAGAGGAAACTGTTTTTTAACAAGTTATGAAAAAAAAAATTGAAACTTTATGAATCTTTCATGTTCCTTTTCTTTCCATTCTTTAAAATTTTTATTATTAAAACAATCTAAAGGATAAAAAAAAAAAACTTTAGCCTACACTACCAGAAAATTACAATTTTTCTGATCATTGGAGGCTGAAATTTCCATCCCATTTTCCATTTTCCCTTATTCTTGCACTAACCAGTTTCAATTAATCTTTTTT